>JAJONR010000720.1:0-136939 GCA_029582245.1 Solanum etuberosum
GACTACAAGATTTAATAAAATTAGATCTAAATTTATACTTAAATACCCAAGATGTCAGACATTTAAGAACTATGATAAATGATATAAATGAAATAATCCGCAAAATTACTACAGAACAAGAATTATATCAAAAGACTTTTAACCCAATATGACAAGAATCATTTGTGATCCAAACATGTCATGGGAGGTGGAACCAATTCTGTAAATGCAGATGGAACCAACAGTGGGAAGTGGCCGGATGATGCCAAATTTGAGGCATTATCTAATGAAGAAGTTCGATTCTTAGGAAATTGAGTGGGGGTTCTCACACCAATTATCAACGAAGAGGTGGGAACCAAGGTTAGAACAAGGATAGAGATGGTGGCTGGAAATATTGGCGGGCTTGACCATGGAGAGATAGGGATATGAAAAAAGATATGTACGTACCTCCCCATGATCGTCCATGCCCAAAAGAACCAAGTGGGTTAGATGGAAGCCGTAGTGAGGACATGCTTGCAAGGATCTACAACAAGGTTGATGAGTATATAAGGTGTTGAAGGAATTGATAAATAACTTCTCCACTCTATCACAAACGGTGGCTTCTCACTCAATTTCCATCAAGTAGCTGGAGACTCAACTGGGTCGAATTGCTACTCATCTAAATCAAAGGCAAAAGGGGACTTCGGCTAGTGATACCATCACGAACCCCAAGAATCAATGTTGATTTTAAGGACTATGTCGTGCAAGGACATTAAATAAGGCTCTTTATGAGAGGAAACCCAAGTCTTTACTTTGGTTTTTATTACTTTCGAATAACATGTATTATAAGTGCAGGTGGAGAAGAGGATGAAAGATAGATAAGGGAAGATTAGGCGAGACTAGAACCAAAACGGTGATGTTCCAAAGGCATTAAGAGGACTAATTCTTGTTCGTCTTTTGAGCTAAAATCGGTGAAAAAGTGCACTGTTAAGACCGATGACCAGACCTCCAAAGGGTGATTCATTGAAGTGCAAAAGCGAACTGTATCTGGTCCGGTGAATTAGCCTTAAGGTTTGGTAATTATTCAGGCATGTTCGGTGAGCTTAATCTCCAGATGATGATACCCGAATGCGTCCGGTGACGTTAGTGAGTGCGCCAAATGAGACATACATTAAAAGGCCCAGGGTTGTTTTAGATTCAAAAATCAAAACCCTTTGAAATTTTGGAGCCTTTTCGATTTCCCTCTTACTTTGTACATTTTGAGTTATTGTGTGCCTTGTGTGAGTGTATTGAAAGTTCTAGGAGTGCATTTTCTTGGAGTTCAAGTCAACTCAACCCCGATTCCTCAGTGAATTGCTTATTTTTTGGCTTTAAGCTTTGTGTTTCAACTTTTTGTTGATAATTTTGAGTTTAAATTTGATATAGGGTGTGGGCTTGTGCCCTTAAAGTGATATTATGTGATTAATTTTGTTGGGTAGAATCATATTGTTGAATTTGAACTATACCCATGTGATTTTGATTGTGAATATCTGTATACATTGGGAATCATGATTGTGTTGATTAGAATGTCGAATTGAGGTGATATACTTGTTGGGTTTGTGCTTAATTGAATATGAGTGATGTCTGAGTAGCTTAGTGTTGACCCATTGCATGATTTTCCCCAATGATAGAGAGGGTGACTACTTTCTTAAGGGAAAATCATCAATTAGTGTAGCACATAGTGATAAAATAGGGGAAATATGAGTACCCATGGGTTGAAAATCATAATGGATTGTAAATGTTGGGGGAAACTCATATTTGTTGTGCATGTTGGATTTGGAGGTGAATTTTAGGCACTGGGGTAAAACTTCCTGTTTGATGAGCTTGTGTTAGCCCACCAAGGAAGTTAGGCCCAGCTCGCCTTCTTTAGCATGTGCATGACCTTGGGTACTGTTCCATTCGGTGGGCTTGTCTTAGTACCGTCGAACCCACTAGGCATATCACCGAGTTGGAGAGGACATTGCCCTTGATATTTGTGTCTTTCGTCATTGCACTATCAATTTCGGTGGACTTCTCTTAGCTCGCTGAAACCTGCTCGGTGAATCGTCAAGTTGGCATTGACTCTGCCTTGTGTGCCTAAACCCTAAGTATTTTTCAACTATTTATTTCGGCCAGCTCACCAGAGCTCGCCGATCCTGTAGGGTGATGTGCCTTTCCGTTAGGCGAGCCTCAAGACTATTTTTCAAACTTTATTCAAAGTGTTTTCTATTTCAACTAACCTTTATGAATCTTGTGCTTTAACGTGTACCTTGCATGTAATGGCGAGAACAAAAGGTAAGAACGTGGTGTCCCCCAAAAATGAGTCAGATAGAGAGTCCTCTCCTCCACCTCCTCAAAAGAAATGAAAGGGACTTTCAATCAATGAGCCTTATGAGGCCTCAAATGCCAAGCAAACAAACCTTCAGACACCTACAAGCGAGGGTAAAAGGTGCGGAAGCATATTTCCAAAAATTAGGTGAATATCCGCTTGAAGTTTGTGTCACCTTCACAAGACACCAACCATTCTTCGTGTGTTCTCCCGATTATAGCTCCAAGTGGTTGAAATAAGCTCAAGGCGGCTGGGGAATGAACAATTCTTGAGGAGCACCTACTCTCTACATGTGGGATTATGAGTGAGTACCGAGAAATATGGGAGGTAATCAAATTCCACAAGTTGGAACAGTTCACAAGAGCCAGACAACCATAGATACCCAAGTGGGTATGAGAGTTTTATGATGCCTATGCCAAGGCCTTGCAGAAGAAGAGAAAAGGTACTGTCTAGAAGATAGTGGATGAAGTAGAAGTCTGAGGTAAGATGGTGCAGTGTCATGCCACTGCGATTGATGCAGTACTGGGCACCCTAGACAATTATACTGACGAGTGTAAGATCCAGATTGCAAAAACTTTGGATACGTTAAAAGAGTGGTTGGCACCTCTAATATCCAGTGAGTATGCACCTTCTTGGATGGATGAAGGATGATTAATGCTCAAATTACACCTCTTCCAATTCTACATGTAAAGACGGTCGTTATTCAGTATAAAACCCAACAAAGAGTTGGGGTCGAACCCTCAGGGAGTGGTACAATTGTTCAGATTCAGTTATGAAGTACAAATATGTTCTAATTGGTTATAGCAATATACATTATCGAAAACATATAAACAAGTCTAAGGGGGTGACAACGAATGTCAGATGGGGGGTTTGGATTTTCAGTTATCAGCTAAAAAAAAACACAAACGAAAACAGCGTAAACAACAATATAGAGAGGAATTCTCGGGATGTGATCGATTATAGGAAAATTTCACTGCACGGGTAATTGAAATTTCTAACAAATAACTAAATATAAGTGGGTAGGCTAGACTATAAGTAAGATAGTTTTCTCTTGAACAACTACCCCGATTCAAGTGATTTCTTTCGAACATCAACAAGCTTAGCAAATAAGAACAACCCACACCTTAATTCATCCACTCTCTCGAGTTAGATGGGTAGAATCGGATTTAGGATTTACTCTTTCGAGCTAAACCCATATCAACCCAATAACCACAATCATTAATCGAAAGTTTTGGTTCTAAAACTTCTCTCTCAAGCAAGCCCAGAACTCTGGACTAGAATTGCATTTGCAACTACATTTCTTAGAGTAAAACACAGCTATAAATTAAACCCACTTCAATTCAGCATTTAAGTCAGTAAATAACAATACCCATGAGCTAATTCAACCCATAATCACATGATCACACCCCAAGAATTGAGGTTTTAGTTAAGCATCATAAAAAGGTAAAAATAGTTACCAACTAGATTAGCCATCAGCTGGGTAAGAGTCTCCAAGCCTTTACAATTCTCAAAATTGATTAAATTCAAAAACCCACTTGCAAATCCTCAAAATTAAGCTTTGAAATCCTCAAAGTCTACAATAAGAATTGAAAAACTAAGAGAAAACTCTAACTCTAAAACTTGGGGATCAGAACTACTCAATTTTCCTTTTAAATTCCAATTTATAGTTGCCCACTTTTTGGCCTGAAAATCCATTTGGCGGAATAAGTCGCGCCTCGCCGAGTGGATCGGCGATCCTCCCTTTGCTCCCTTCCATCGCCATTTCGAATTGGTCATCAGCCTCCCAGGTCCTGTAACTTTGGGCGATCCAACTTGTTTTCGCGGAGTGGATGGGTGATTCACCGACTGGCAATTTGTGTCACCAACTTGGTTTTTTCCCTGGGCTGGTACGTGGGAACTTTGGGCAAGCTAAAGAGCCACTCGGCGGTTCGCCGAGTGGTCTTGGCGATCACCAGGATCGCTTTTCTTCACTTCTTCAGCTTTTTAGTTCCTTTGTGTCCGGTAATGTCCTTGCCTTGCTCCTTAGCCTGTAATGCTGCAAATTAACACTTTAACATCAATTTAGGGCATGAATTAGGCATTTGAGGACACTTATACTATCAAAACAAATCCCCAAATGAGTCGAAATCTCAGACTCATCAACACCCCCAACTTAAAATTTTGCTTGTCCTCAAGTAAAACTCAGTATCAATCAGTTCAACAAGGATGTCTACAAATAGTGCTGCATAAAATTCAACATAAATGCACACAACAAGGTTCAAACTACTCATGCAATGATCAATTGTGCACTCAAAGTTTCAAATTCTGACTCACCATTATCAAGTGTACTCAAGCTCACAACGCTGGCTTCAAATACAAAATACAGCTCAACAAAGGTATTTAAATGCCCTCACAACAAAGATGATATCATATTCACATGAAATGTCTCAACAATTTAAGGTTCCATAATCACATACAACTCTCACACTCACAAAGATGAACACATGCACGACTCCACCCATAGGCTTGCCCTTATTTTCCAATCAACATTCGTTTCAGCTCACTCAAGATCAAAAAGGTCTTTTTACGGCTTGTAACAGGGCTGAGTGTCAAGGTATGGCATTTAGGCTTTAGTGGCTTTTACCTTCATGAAGTGTGGCCTGAAAATCATTTTCTCCTTCTCTTTCTCATTCAAACATGATCATAATCCACCCCATTATTCAACTATACACGAATCACTGGATACCCCATTTCTTTTGCTATTTTCACAACTTTATTTTACAACCTTTTCTCTTTTTCAGTCTTTTTCTTTTCTTTCTTCTTTTTCATTTCTTTTTCTCTCTTTTTTTTTTAATATGGTGGGTTCCATTATTTTCCAAACAAACCATCTCGGGGGAATGTTTCACACTTCTTGATTCTCCTTCTTTTTTCACCACACCCCCAACTTAGGCTTTTGGCCTAAGTTGGCTATTTAAATAAATCATACTTCATGAAAGTTATGGATGAAAGGGTAAAAAGATGTAACACCCCGGAAACTAGTAGGCTTAACTAGAGCTTGTCGTAAGTGTTAGAGTCGTATAATTTTCTTCTCCTACTTAGAATGAAGGGTTTAGGGGTTAAACGTGAAGGTACGACTCCCCAAGGACCAACCAAGGGTCCTTGAGGAGGACCCCAAAGTCTGCCCTAAACCTGCCCAAAATAGTGACCCACGGAGGGACCTACTCCCCATAGGGTGGTCTACGCTCCGTGGGAAAGGCTCGTGGGTCAAGGGCCAAATCCAGTAGCTACAGACCCCAACCCACGCCCCACCAGTACGGTCCATGGGTCAGTCTACGCCCCGTAGGTGGGGGTCGTGGATGGGGCCTGTAGGTTGGTTTAAGTCGGCTTAAGTGAGGGGTAGTCTAGGTAATTCCTATTTTAGTTAGTATGATGTGTGGTCATTTTATATTATTTTAATACACCTATATAAGTGTTTTTAAGTCATTAACCAACCCATTCACTTCATAAAATCCCAAAACCTAAATCATAACTAACTTTTCCCCAAAATCTTCTCTCTAGAATTCCAAGGAAAAAGAAGAATAAGAAAGGTGAAGCTAGGGTTGAAGAATCAAGCTTTTCTCATCAAATTCGTGGGAATTCTTCAACAAGGTATGATATCTCTTCATCTATGGGTAGCCTTCACCCATAGAGCCCCTTCAAAAACCCCCAAATTTCAAAGTTAGAAAACCCAAAAAGTTAGGGTTTGACTTCAATCTCATGGATTCCTTTCAAATTTTTTTTAATGATTGAATTATGATTGTTTATGGATATATTGATGATTTTATATGATTTTAAGTTGATGTCCTCAAGAATCCATGAATTACCCTATTTTCTCAAATTGGATCTTAAAGTGTGGGTATTGATTGAGGCAAGTAGAATGTTATAGAATTATGAATGTTATGAATTGATTACTTGAATTATGTTATTATCCATTTCTAAAGGTAGTAATTCTAGATGTGTTGGTGAATTATGATCCATGGTCCTTGAAGGGAAAACTATGAGAATTATGTATGATCATGACATTTATGTACATGTTTTATGAATATTTTGAGAAGAAAGTGATTATGACTATGATATAATTTTGGTCTTGTTGAAAGACTATTCTCACACACACACACTTATGAATGAAGTGTGAATGAAGTTTCCATGATTATGATAATGATGTTGTGTTGATTGAAATTCTATTCTCAATTATACACTTATGAATGATGATGACATGTTCTGAAAGGTTTTCTCTCAATATGGAGATTCTTAGGTTGAAAGGGTATTCTTACCTATTGAATCTATGAGCTATCTTATGAATGATGTTAGGTTGAGATGGATGCCCATACGTAAGTTGAGGCGGGGTATCTAGTAGCAATCTCTTTATTCCATTTCTTCCATAATAATGAACTCAAGTAATGAAATGTTAAGTACTCCGTGGGGAATAATGCTAAGCACCGAGTTGATATTGATTGAGATGGAAACTCATACGTGAGTTGAGGTGGGGTTTCTAGTAGCAATCTCTTGAGATGGATGCCCATACGTGAGTTGAGGCGGGGTATCTAGTAGCAATATCCCTATCCCATAACTATGTGCCCTCATAGGTCTTTAGCTAGTTGATCCACCTAAAAGTTAAATTAATGGATCTACCATAGGCAAGTAGGACACCCTTTTTGGTGTGGGTAACACCGGATTCCATGGTTTGCTCACATGGTCTATGTCGGTTAAGGCTTACCCCCATAATAAATGGTTATGAACTATGGCTCCTCAAGAAGAACTATTTAGTGTGGGTAGGGGTATGGGACTTCATCCATGCATTGCACAAGTAGGCTTTAAGAGTAGGTATGTTGTGTTCATTTTATGTTATGATGGTTATGAAATGAAGTATGCTTAATGTGGATTGTTTCTATGAGTTGCTTTCCTTGATATGACTTACTAAATGTGATGTTTCCTTGTCTATGAGTATGAACAAAGGATGAGATCAAAGAATGGTAAGTATGATTATGGTGGCCTAAAAGTGTTACGTAGTATAGATGGAATTATGAGATCTTTATCTATGCATTTCACAAGTATAACTTAGGGTTACTTATGAGATGGTTCCATTATGCTATGATGATCTATATGTTGAATATGCTTATGACTTGTGCTTTTACACTAAAGTTCATGATGATTTTCAAACTTGGAAAAGTGCATGTTTTTCAACTAAAAGGTCCTCTTTAGCTTGGTTTCAAGATTTTATGCATGACTATCATACTTAGTGCATTTTAGTACTAACCCATATTTTCTACATTTTTCTATAAGTGTAGGCTCCAGTTCTTAAGGTGATCTTCTAGTGGTTCAAGCTTGGATCGACTATTCTCCTAGCTTATGGTGAGTGCTCATGATTCGAGGATGTATGAGTCATTTGTAGTCATTTCGGACTATGTTGTAAGGGCTGTGTCCCTATTTGATTCAAAAATTGTATTAGATGGCTAATTGAGACAAGTCTTGACTTCCGCTTGCTTTTATGAAAGACTTCGATTATATGGATAAAGTTTTAAAATTTCGCATCAATTCTTTTATCCTATGTTATTATATGCTAAGGGGCTTGTTTGAGACCTTTCAGGGTTGAGTACGCCTTGTCACATCTAGGGGGTACCCCTGGGTCGTGACAAACATGGTAATCATAGCACAAGGTTTATAATGATTCTAGGATGATGTCTCATAAGCCACGTGTAATAGAGTCTTGTTCATAGTGTGAAGCGAGCCACATTTATGAATGAGAGGCTATAAAATGTTTAGGAACTCTCACTTCTTCATTCTCTAAATCGTTCCATAGAGTTTAACTCTATAAGGTATTTCTCCTTATCCGATGGTCTTCAAGATATGACTACTCGAAGGGCTCATGCTACAAGGAGCAAGGGAGAAAATGTTTGTTGTGATGCCAATTATGGCTATGTGACTAGTTAGGATATGATATGCTAGATTTAGATGTCAAGCTTGAGATGGATTGATAATATTATTGTTATGCTCCTATGTGATTGTAGAACCCGTATAGTCAGTGTGTTAATTTCCCGAATGAGCCTATCCGAGAGTGGAAGGGGGAAAATCTATGCCATAAGTTTGTATTATGTTTTGTCTTAAAGTTGACTTTGAGGGTTGCATGTACCACCTAGCTAAGGTGAGGGAGATATGTTTAGGTGTTGACCAACTTGAAAGAGTTACTTACCTTGTTAAGATTGATCTTAAGTATGGTCATTTTGAGTAGGGTGTTTAGATAATACCTAGACATGATTGGAGGGTAGAACCCTACTTGGCTATTTCGAGCTTTGGGTATGTTGATGAAGACTTAAGGAATAGAGTGTTCAGAAGAGACTTTGAGATGTTCAATTAGTAGACTCCTAATAAGGGTAGTAGGATAGTTCACCATGGTTTAGAGTCTTCTTGTGTGATGAATGTGAAAGTTTAGTGATAACTTAAGCCGACCTTAGTTGAATTGAAATGAATGGGCTTTATTTGTTGTTTTAAGATATTGATGTTAGAACCCGGTAAGGATATTATGAGTGTTTGGCTATGCTTTGAGATTTCTTGAAAGAAGTGGTATTGGAGGTGTTAGTAAGGAGGCTTCCTCCCAAGGGGGAGATGGTGTGCTTAGATAGCAAGATTGTTGAGAGTCTCGATATCCTCATCTCTTTCTTCTATTCCTATTCTAGCTTGAGACAAAAAGTTCCTCTTGGCTTGTTTTATGTTTTGGAGTCATGTGTGATTTATGTGCTTCCATGATTTCCTTATGATATGCATGTTCTTGAGAAATTCACGTTTAAAAAGAAAATGAGCTTTCATGACTTATGTTCCTCATGTTGTTGTGCATTTAGTATGAGTTGCCTATATGCTTCATGAGATGAATTGTCGAACATGCTTTAATATGCTTTTGAGAGTAATTGCATAATTTTCTTCATGTTATTGAGTTGAGCATGCTTTGAGTTGTAGAAGGTAGTTCCTTCAATGAGTTTGAGAAATGTTGAAGTTTTCATGGATAATGGGTTGTTAGATGTAGTTCCTACTTCCTTGTGTTGAATTGAGTATGTTGAGATGGAGTTGATGTTTCCTCCTTTAAATTGTGTATTATTTTGATGTTTCATGCATGATGTGCTTCTAGACTTGAGTCTTTAATTCCGTAAGGTGTCTCTAGATCATAATTCGAGGACGAATGTTCCCAAGGGGAAGATAATGTAACACCCCGGAAACTAGTAGGCTTAACTAGAGCTTATCGTAAGTGTTAGAGTCATAAAATTTGCTTCTCGTACTTAGAATGAAGGGTTTAGGGGTTAAACCTCAAGGTACGACTCCCCAAGGACCAACCAAGGGTCCTTTAGGAGGACCCTAAAGTCTAACCCAAACCTGCCCAAAACAGTGACCCACGGAGGGACCTACGCCCCGTAGAGTGGTCCACGCTCCATGGGAGATGCTCGTGGGTCAAGGGCCAAATCCAGTAGCTACAGACCCCAACCCATGCCCCACCAGTACGGTCCGTGGGTAAGTCCACGCCCCGTAGGTGGGTGTCGTGGATGGGGCCTGTAGGTTGGTTTAAGTCGGCTTAAGTGAGGGGTAGTCTAGGTAATTCCTATTTTAGTTAGTATGATGTGAGGACGTTTTATATTATTTTAATACACCTATATAAGTGTTTTTAAGTCATTAACCAACCCATTAACTTCATAAAATCCCAAAACCCAAATCATAACCAACTTTTCACCAAAATCTTCTCTCTAGAATTCCAAGGAAGATGTCACGCCCCAAACTACCCCCAGGACGCGGACACGGGACCTAGGACAATGAGTGACCCCAACCTAACCCTGCTGGCATAACATAAATATACTATGATAACTGAAATAAGATAATTATGTGCGGAAGCTTAAACATGAGATAAACTGAAATTGATGGGGAATACCTATTCTAAATCAGGATATATAATCTGAGAGTTTAGACGATAACTGAAATATCAAACTTGAATCTAAAACTGATTCTAAATATGTCTGAAATAAAGCCTCTAACTGACTAGAGATGCTGGGACATGTCCCACCTAAATCTAGCAAAAACTGAAATTAAAGATTGAAAATAGAAAGATAATCATGTCAATCGTCCTCGAAGAATGAGGACTCACCACTGATGCTGCTGAACTGAAGATCGGAAACCAATCTATGCGTGATCTGGAAGCTGAGAACTTGGACCTACATCACGAGAAGATGTAACGCAGAGTATGCGTCAGTACTTGAAAGGTACTGTGCATGCAGGATAGAGTAAAGCTGAACAATATAAACATAACTGAACAAAGCATATAACTGAGCAATGATATAAGATAAGCATGATACTAGACTGGAAATACTGAACATGAACTAACTAAATGTAATGATCAAGTTTATAACATGCTGAGAATGAAATCTGACTGTAACTGAAAACATGGTCAATGCAATAGAATCTGATTGTGAGGGACCTACTAATAACCGACACAAAACCACATGAGTTAAATGTGGAGTCCGATGTATACGCCCTATCGAGAGGACCCAATATACCCTGCCAGAGGTATAGAGGCATAACTAGCGTGATCACTAAATTGATGCCCACAAAAGGGACTTACAACCTACGAGGCACGTAGTTCTGGCACTTGAGGGTGACTGACCCTAGTCCAACTCGATATTAAGTCTACTCCCAACTGATTATGTAAATAACACGTTATGACTGAATTTCTATAATATTGGATATCTCAAAATAGTGACATGCAAAATCAGAGAATGCAACATTAATGTACTGATAATGAAACATTTGAATCTGAGGCATGTATATCTGAAATAACTGACCTAGCATGTGTAATTCATGAACTAAAAGAACTACATATCTAGGGTTTTGAGTTTACGAAGCATCTACGCAAAACAATACTAAAATCATGATAATCAGATTAGGAACATTAAAGTAACTAATTCATAATGATCGACTACAATTCTTGAAACCCTAGGTCTAGATAATATGAAGGGAATCGAGAATCTGACTCAATTCTAGGTACCTAATGGGTGAAAGGAACACACTAGTGAAATCCCACATACCTGGTGATGAATTCTACGAAGAAATCTTTCGATTTCAGGGCTCGAACTAATGAAAACTCGCTGCGTTCTTGAACTAGGGCTTTGTCGACTTTCTCCTCTGTTTTGCTCTAATTTTGATGAATTTTTGGTGAATAATTGATTAGGGTAAGTAATAATTAGTTTACTAGGCTAAAACTGACCGAAACCACGTAGTTTAGGGGTTAAATGACGTAGTTTGGGGGTTACACGCATAAGGAAAAGACCAAACGACCCCTGACTTAAAATCTGCTGAAGCCGCCGACAGGACTGATCGACGATCCGTGGAATGATCCACGATCCGTCCTGTCAGTCCGTTGATTGACTTCAGAGGATGGGTTCTGGGGGATCCTGAGGGTCTCAACCTACAGACGGATCGATGGTCCGTGGATTGATCCACGATCTGTCCTCTCAATCTGTCGATCGACTTCAGAGGATGGGTTCTGGGGGGTCCTGAGGGTCTCGACCTATGGACGTATCGACGGTCCGTGGAATGATCCACCATCCATCCTGTCAGTCCATCGATCAACTTCAAAGGATGGGTTCTGGGGGGTCCTTAGAGTCTCGACCTACAGATGGATCGATGGTCCGTGGACTGATCCACCATCCGTCGTATCAGTCCGTCGATCGACTTTAGAGGATGGGTTCTGGGGCCTTGATCCACGGACCTAGACCACGGTCCGTGGTCTGACCTACGGTTCATGGGTCTTGCCGTGGGTCATGCCTTAGAGAAATTTCTGGGCTGATTCTAGGGAGGGCTGCAGGTGGCCATCCACGGACCACCAGGACGGACCGTGGGTGGCAACCATGGGTTGCACCTGCACCTTCTGGAAATCTATTGGTTTGGTCTGTCTAGGGTACGGGGTGTTACATTATCTCTTCCTTGGGAACATTCGTCCTTGAATGAAGACTAAACTAGATGAATAGGGAGGGAAAGAGCTGCAAACCCTACCACTAAGTACTAGAGACTGTTTTCTGACTAAACTGAGTTCCAAGGACATGCAAATATGCTGAAAATGCAAGTACAACTGAAGGAACATGATACTAAGACTGAATCTGTGCATAAATGACTGAAAAACTGGAGAGGAACTATTACCTTAAGCTGGAATGGAATCGGAAGGAAAGAGGTGAGGATACTTAGCCTTCATGGCTGATTCTGCTTCCCAAGTAGCTCCCTCTACAGACTGACTCCTCCACAAAACCTTAACTGAAGCGACTTCTTTATTTCTCGACCTTCGAACCTGATTATCAAGAATCTCAACTGGTACCTCTTTATAAGTGAGACTATCCTTCACAGCCACACTTTCTAAAGGTACAACAGATGCTGGATCACCCACATACTTCTTCAACAATGAAATGTGAAAAAACCTGATGCACTGCTGCTAGTTCTGTTGGCAACTCTAACTCATAAGCCACTTTACCAACTCTTTTCAAAATCTTGTAAGGGCCTACATATCGATGATTGAGCTTACCTCTCTTGCCAAATATCATCACCCACTTCATAGCTGACACTTTCAGAAAAACCCAATCATTAACTTGGAACTCTAATTCCCTTTTCCATACATCTGCATAGGACTTCTGGTGACTCTGGACTGTCTTAAGTCTATCTCTAATGAGTTGCACTTTTTCCATAGCAACATGAGCCGAATCTGGTCCTATCAAGGCTGCTTCACCTACTTCAAACCAACAAACTGGAGATCTACATCTACGCCCATACAATGCCTCATAAGGGGCCATCTGAATGCTGGAATGGTAGCTATTGTTGTAGGCGAACTCTATAAGAGGAAGGTGATCATCCCAACTACCCTTGAAGTTGATCATACAAGCTCTCAACATGTCCTCTAAGGTATGAATGGTACGCTTTGCCTGACCATTGGTCTGCGGATGAAATGCTGTGCTAAGATTAACCTGAGTACCAAGACCTTTCTGAAATGACTTCTAAAAATGAGAGGTAAACTGAGGACCTCTATCTGAGATGATAGACAGAGGAACCCGATGCAACCTGACTATCTCATTAATGTAAATCTTGGCGTAGTCCTTCGCCGAGTCTGTAGTCTTAACAGCCAAAAACTGTGCAGACTTAGTAACTCTGTCTACTATCACCCAAATAGAGTCATGCTGTCTGCGAGTACGAGATAAACCTGTAATGAAGTCCATGCTGATCACTTCACACTTCCAAGTAGGAATGTTGATCTCTTGAGTCATACCCCCCGATTTCTGATGTTCTACCTTCACTTCCTGACAATTGGGGCACTTAGCCACAAAATCTGCTATATCCCTTTTCATGCCATTCCACCAAAAGACTTCCCGCAGATCACGATACATCTTAGTGGCACCTGGATAAATCGAATACCTAAAATTATGGGTTTCTGCAAGAATCTGCTGTCTCAACTCACCCACCTTAGGAACACATAATCGACCTTGATAGTGAAGCACACCATCTCCCCCTTGGGAGAATACCTGAACTCTCTACTGATAAACTGCACCCTTTAGTTGAAGTAATATCGAATCACTGTCTTGCTTTTCCTTAACCTCCTCTACCAATGAAGATTCTGACCCATTCTGAACTGTTACACCATCATCTGATATGCTCATAAGGCGAAATCCCAAGCGAGCAAGCCTGTGAACATCCTTTGCTAGTTCTTTGCTTTCTTCCTCAACATGTGCTACACTACCTATAGATAGTCTGCTAAGGGCTTCTGCTACTATATTGGCCTTACCAGGATGGTAAAGCACATTCATGTCATAATCCTTGAGGAATTAAAGTCATCACCTCTGGCAAAGATTCAACTCTTTCTGGGTGAAAACATACTAAAGACATTTATGGTCTGTGAACATATCTACGTGAACACCATATAAGTAGTGTCTCCAAATCTTAAGTGCAAACACCACTGCTGCAAGCTCGATGTCATGAGTCAGATAATTCTTCTCATGCACCTTAAGCTGTCTAGAGGCATAAGCTATAACCTTACCTCGCTGCATCAACACTCAACCTAGGCTGACTCTGGACGTATCACAATAGATAACATAACCGTCTGAACTCTCTGGTAGAGTCAAAACCGAAGTTGTAGTCAACCTAGTTTTCAGCTCTGCGATGATTTTCTCACAATCATCTGACCACTGAAACTTAACCTTTTTCTGAGTCAACTTAGTCAATGGAGAAGCCATGGATGAAAATCCTTCCACGAACCTTCTGTAATAACCTGCTAAACCCAGGAAACTTCTGATATCTGTAGGAGAGGTAGGTCTTGGCCATTGTTTCACTCCTTCTATTTTCTGAGAATGCACTCGGATCCCTTCGCTAGATACTATATGCCCGAGGAAAGAAACTGATTGTAACCCAAACTCATATTTGCTAAACTTAGCAAACAACTGGTAGTGTTTGAGAGTTTCCAGAACAACTCTCAAATGAGTCGCATTTTCTTCCTCATTCCTAGAGTAAATGAGGATATCATCAATAAAGATAATAATGAACAAGTCCAAATACTGTTTGAACACTCTGTTCATCAAATCTATGAAAGCTGCAGGAGAATTGGTTAGTCGAAATGACATACCTACAACTTCATAATGACCATACCAAGTTTTGAAGGCTGTCTTTGGAATGTTACTATCTCTGACTCAGAGCTGATGATAACCGGATCTGAGGTCTATGTTCAAAAAATGACTAGTACCGTGAAGTTGGTCAAATAAGTCATCAATCCTGGGGATAGGGTACTTATTCTTGATTGTGAATTTGTTCAACTGCCGATAGTCAATCCACATCCTGAGAGAGCAATTTTTTTTTCACGAATAACATTGGAGCACCCCATGGGGAAATACTGGGTCTGATGAAGCCCTTATCTAGAAGGTCTTTCAACTTCTATTTCAATTCCTTAAGCTCAGTTGGAACCATTCTATAAGGAGGAATAGAAATAGGATGGGTATCTAGAAGGAGATCAATTCCAAAGTCGCTTTCCCTTTCGGGAGGAACTCCGGGAAGATCTTCTGGAAACACTTCTAGGAACTCATTAACTACTGGAACTGACTCAAGAGTTGGGGTTTCGGAGCTTGAATCCTTAAACCTGAACTAGATGATAGTGATAACCCTTAGAGATCATCTTTTTTGGCCTTAAGGTAAGAAATGAATCGACCCATAGGCGCTAAGCTACTACCCTTCCATTCAAGGATTGGTTTGTCTGTAAACTGCAAACTAACAATTCTAGTTCTACAATCGACTGAGGCATAACATATATGTACCAATCCATGCCTAGAATGATATCGAAATCTACCATTTCTAACTCTACAAGATATGCTAAGGTGACTTTCTGGGAGACTGTGATATGACAATTTCTGTATACCCGTCTAGCTATAATTGGGTCACCGACTGGGGTAGAGACTGAGAAGAGTTCTGAGAGAGTTTCTAGACTAACATCGAAGTTTACTACTATATAAGGAGTTACAAAAACAAAGTAGCCCATGTTGTCTTTCCACTGAGTGAACCATATGTGAGCCACATCCTTAAGCTGGTAGGATGCCAATTCCACCCTATCACTACCAGTCACTTGCATCACTCCAAAGATTTTCTTAACCTCATCAATGAAATTATGTGGGTCCTCACCAACTTGCGACCCAAAAAACTCAGGCAGATTCATTCTAACAAAATCTCGAACTCTAGCTGCCACTGATCCACCATTTCTATTAGTAGGAACTAGAACCTTCTGATTGTTTTGGTTGGTCATACTGTGAGCCAAAAGCTGAATCGCGTTCTAAAACTCTGCGTTCGAAACCTCATGGTCTGGGACTAGAGGAACTGCGCTAGCATTGCATGCATTAGCATTCCATGCGTAAGCTCTATGATGAGGCTTGATCTTAAGCGCATAACGTCGAGTTAGAAATGAGGAATTAGATCATACCTTACGCATGATAAGAGTTACAAGAATGTGAAGTTTTCCTAAAACACTTTGTAGCCTCCCTCTCATTAAATGTGGTGCACTTCACACCCCGTAGGTTGGGGTCATGGATGGGGCCTGTAGGTTGGTTTAAGTCCCCTTAAGTGAGGGGTAGTCTAGGTAATTCCTATTTTAGTTAGTATGATGTGAGGTCATTTTATATTGTTTTAATACACCTATATAAGTATTTTTAAGTTATTAACCAACCCATTCACTTCATAAAATCCCAAAACCCAAATCATAACCAACTTTTCCCCAAAATCTTCTTTCTAGAATTCCAAGGAAGAAGAAAAAGAAAGGTGAAGATAGGGTTGAAGAATCAAGCTTTTCTTCTCAAATTCATGGGAATTCTTCAATAAGGTATGGTATCTCTTCATCTATGGGTAGCCTTCACCCATCGAGCCCCTTCAAAAACCACCAAATTTCAAAGTTAGAAAACCTAAAAAGTTAGGATTTGACTTCAATCTCATGGATTCCTTTCAAATTCATTTTTAATGATTGAATTATGATTTTTTATGGATAAATTGATTATTTTATATTATTTTAAGTTGAATTCCTCAAGAACCATGAATTACCCTATTTTCTCAAATTGGATCTTAAAGTGTGGGTATTGATTGATGCAAGTAGAATGTTATAGAATTGTGAATGTTATGAATTGATTACTTGAATTATGTTATCATCCATTTCTAAAGGTGGTAATTATAGATGTGTTGGTGAATTATGATCGATGGTCCTTGAAGGGAAAACTATGAGAATTATGTATGATCATGACATTTATGTACATGCTTTATGAATATTTTGAGAATAAAGTGATTATGACTATGATATAATTGTGGTGTTGTTGAAAGGCTATTCTCACACACACACTTATGAATGAAGTGTGAATGAAGTTTCCATGATTATGATAATGATGTTGTGTTGATTGAAAGGCTATTCTCAATTATACACTTATGAATGATGATGACATGTTGTGAAAGGTTTTCTCACAATATGGGGATTCTTAGGTTGAAAGGCTATTTTCACCTATTGAATCTATGAGCTATCTTATGAATGATGTTGGGTTGAGATGGATACCCATACGTGAGTTGAGGCGGGGTATCTATTAGAAATCTCTTTATCCCATTTCTTCCATAGTAATGAACTCAAGTAATGAAATGTTAAGTACTCCATGGGGAATAATGCTAAGCACCGAGTGGATATTGATTGAGATGGAAACTCATACGTGAGTTGAGGTAGGGTTTCTAGTAGCAATCTCTTGAGATGGATGCCCATACGTGAGTTGAGGCGGGGTATCTAGTAGCAATATTCCTATCCCATAACTATGTGCCCTCATAGGTCTTTAGCTAGTGGATCCACCTAAAAGCTAAATTAATGGTTCTACCATAGGCAAGTAGGACACCTTTTTTGGTGTGGGTAACACCGTATTCCATGATTTGCTCACATGGTCTATGTCGATTAAGCCTTACCCCCATAATAAATGGTTATGAACTATGGCTCCTCAAGAAGAACTATTTAGTATAGGTGGGGGTATGGGACTTCATCCATGCATTGTACAAGTAGGTTTTAAGAGTAGTTATGGTGTGTTCATTTTATGTTATGATGGTTATGAAATGAAGTATGTTTAATGTGGATTGTTTCTATGAGTTGCTTCCCTCAATATGACTTACTAAATTTGAATGTCTCCTTGTCTATGAGTATGAAAAAAGGATGAGATCAAAGAATGGTAAGTATGATTATGGTGGCCTAAAAGTGGTACTTAGTATAGATGGGATTGTGGGATCTTTATCTATGCATTGCACAAGTATAACTTAGGGTTACTTATGAGATGGTTCTATTATGCTATGATGATCTATATGTTGAATATGCTTATGACTTTTTCTTTTACACTAACTTCATGATGATTCTCAAACTTGGCAAAGTGCATGTTTTTCAACTAAAAGGTCCTCCATAGCATGGTTCAAGATTTTATGCATGGCTATCATACTTAGTGCATTTTAGTACTAACCCATATTTTCTACATTTTTCTATAAGTGTAGGCTCTGGTTCTTAAGGTAATCTTCTAGTGGTTCAAGCTTGGATCGACTATTCTCCTAGCTTGTGGTGAGTCCTCATGATTCGAGGACGGATGAGTCATTTGTAGCTTCTTTCTAGTTATTTTATTTTGGAATATGTTGTAAGGGCTGTGTCCCTATTTGATTCAAAGATTGTATTAGATGTCTAATTGAGACAAGTCTAGACTTCCACTTTCTTTTATGAAAGACTTCGATTGTATGGATAAAGTTTTAAAATTTCCGCATCATTTCTTTTATCTTATGATATGATATACTAAGGGGCATGTATGAGACCTTTCGGGGTTGAGTGAGCCTTGTCACATTTAGGGGGTATCCCTGGGCCGTGACAAAAGATTTCACAATTGTTCAAGTTTCTTCCAAGAAAAGGTTAGGCTCAAAAGGGGCCAAGAAAGGTTCACACTTCTCATAGGGTTGGCCACAAAGAGGTATGTTGTCAAATTGTCTCACTCTTCAAAAATTTTGCCTAAGATCATGTCTATTGCTTGCATCACTCAATCAACCGAACCAACGGGGAAAATTCTAGGTGTCATCAAGCACAATGTTCAATACTACCTCACCACACAAGGCATTGATACAATTATCAAACAAGACTCCACACTTTCTAGCTAGCGTGCAATGTTCATCACAAGAGAGTTCATCGATAATCGGCTTGTCACAACAAGATACTCAAAGTTCACATATTGCTTATGTAACTTCGTTTGCCTCATCATAGCCGCACATTCATTTTGTTTAATTAGGAGCACTATTCAAGTCATCGGTATTGACCACAATCAACACTCAAATTTGTAAAAGAAAACCCACAATCGCACACAAAAGAGGTGGAAATTTTTTAAATTTCCTTCAAAACCGCTTTCATATCAAAACAATAGGCCACAAGTTCTCAACAACCACAATATATATATAAACCAATATTCACAACACAAAAACAGCCTACAACAAGTATGATCCCCCCTAGACCTAGGCCCTTATATACCAGATGGGAAGTCTTTCCCGGTCAGCGGATGTTAGAGCTGCTTGTGTTGAGAAGGACTTTCCCCAACTCATTGAGGTTGCTATCAAGCAGTCCTTGGATCCTCTAACTGAGCGGATGGTCATGTGTGAGAAGATGATTGAGGGCCACACTATGATAATAGATGATTTCACTACGAGGATAGCAGCTTTGTAGAAGGCCGGGGGTAGTTCTAGTGCTTTTGACATCCTTATAGCTAAGGTTGCCATGTCCAGGGCTGAGATGTTCCAGATTCAGTCGAGGGACATCTCGACACTTTAGGGTGAGGTTCCCCTTTCAGATGTTGCTGCCCCTTCACCTGAGATGCCTAGTGCTGCACCTTTCTCTTCTGTGCTTGAGATTGATTTAGATGTGGATTTTGAGGATGAGGAGTTGACTGGGGAGACTTATGTCAAGGGTTTGAGAGAGGATGAGCTAGGGATTGCTGAGATCCTGATAAAGATACAAGCGACTCAGAAGGACATCCTTCAGTCTTCCCTGGAGAGGTCTCTTCAAGAGAATACATAGGTCAGGTCTAGTGGAGTCATTCCAGACTCCACTACACTTCACTTTGATTGAGACATGCAATGATGTCCAAGCTGAGCTTTCCTTGCCGCCTCCTATGATCTTATTATCGGGCATCGATGCCCCACTTGAGGCTTCTCCACCAGAGATTCCAGATGAGAGTGCTCCACAGGCATAGCCTGTCAGGGGGATCCTATATCTTAGCCTCCCAGTATTTCATTTATTTAGCATTGAGGACACTACTTTTCATTTTTTGGGGAATAAGGGCCTTCATGCCAATATTCCCCTTCTGTTTTAATTTTTTTATTTTGTTTTTTGAACTTTTGCGGTTAGTGTTTCATTTATATTAGAGTGCTTTCCTTTTGGGAAACTATCTCTTTACTTAAATTTTCATTCTCTCTTAATGAATGCAACCCCCCGTGAATTTTCGAATCGTAAAATTCTTTAGGTTTTCATTGATATAATTTGAGAATCAACTTTGTTCAATATCGATGTCTTAAATAGTACTCATGATGAGCATGATGTGTAGTGTTGGTGTTGCGAGAATGAAATTGATGTGGTTACACTTTTGAACTTTTTTGTTGACTAGTGGCATTTCGATGTGAGCCTTGCAATAAACATTGCACATACTCTTTTGATATCTTAGGGATCTTCTAAATCACTGTATTTTGAAGTGCCATGTGTAGTGAGTTTTTACTTGAAAGCATGCATGCGGAGTCCTAGAATTTTCCTTATTAGTCCAATTGTGTGAATCTTGGTAAATGTGAGACATTATCTTGGGTAAAAATTCAATGAGGGAACCAAATTATTCATAAACCATTTGTGACTACCTTGTGAGGATGTGAAACCATTTTTGCACCGTTTGAGCCTAATCCATTTTCTGTCAACAGAAAGAAAGCCTCTTGAACCAAATTGTCCCTACCTTCTGACCTAAAATCCTTTTTGAAGCATTGTGATGTTTGAATAGCAAACTTAGGCCAAAATCCTAAGTTGGGGGTGTGTAACGGAAGGATGAATGAAAGCCAAATAAAGGGCAAAGAAAGATGAAAAGAGGCTCAACCTTGAAAGTATTACGGAAAAGAAGGAACCCCTCTTTATAAAAAAAAAGGAAAAAATGAGAGACAAGTGAAAATGAAAAAGAGGATCGCATGAAATAAATGAGGATTCCAAATAAAATAAGTGAGAAGTTAAGGGTTGAGTTCTCAACAGAAAAAAAAAAGAGAAGAAAAAAGAACTTGAGAAGAGGTAATGATGATTGCAACAATGCTTTGAAAAGGAAAATTCACCGATCCAAATTGACCTTGTCTTAACCCTCAGCCCCATTACAAGCCTAAAAGACCCTTGAGATCTTGCATGAACTAAGTTGTGTAATGATTGAAAAATATGGGCGAACCTATGGGACAAAGCTTGCATGTATTTCTCTTTGAGAGGGTGAGAGTTGCATTGTTTCCTTATACCATTGTTGAAATTTCTTTGTGAGAGCATGTAATCGTTCTTGATGTGAGGGCACTTGAATGCATTTTTTGCAACATGTTCTTGCATTAGACAAGAAGCTAAAGTGAGCTTGGGCTTGTGTTAAGACTAGCTAGTCATCATGTGAAGCTTTTTTTATCATGATTTAGGATAACATACTATTGAGAGTAATCTTGATATGGCCCTTGTATGCTAGCTCTCATTGAGTACTATTGTAGACACCCTTATTTAGGGCTTGTGTTCTTTTTTTTCTTGAGGACAAACAAAAGTTTAACGTAGGGGTGTTGATGAGTGGAGAATTGCTCTCATTTAAGGTTCATTTAGCTCAATATTTAGTGTCTTTAATGCCTAATTTTTCCCTTCTCTAATAGAATACTGATGCTTTGCAGTTATGAAGGGAATTGGACAAGGCAAGGACTGATGTTTGAAAGAACATCCAAAAATACAAAAAGAAGTGCGAAGTGAACATTGTTGATCGCCAAGCATGAAGGATGAATCACCTACTAAGCATGACCTCGCCTAATCTGATAGTGCAAGGCACTTTTTGCTACAAAGGAAGGTCGGCGCACTCTAGTAAAAAGGTGATGTGCCTAGTGAGAACATCGGACTTGACAGTCATCGCCTAAAGTTACAGTGTGTAGGAAAAATATTTAAAGCTCGAACGGTGGACTAAGGTGGTTTTTTGTGAGTCACCGAATGTGAAAGGCTGACTCAATCGAGTTCACCGATTGAGGTTCAACTACCTGAAGGACAGAGCATCACAAGATGAGCTAAGGAGAGAAGGGAGATCCACCGAGCATGTTCGATGAACCCGAATAATGTCATGGAATCAGCCATTAATTGGATTTTTGGGAAAAATATTGGGAAAATATAAATAGCCCAAAGGATAGAATTGTAAAGGGAGTTCGAAAACAGATTGAGAAATTGATAAAGTCTGAAATTTTAGTGAGTAGTAGAGAGAACATTATACCTTTGAAGAACATTTCTCTAGCTTTTGGGGTTTTACAATTTTGTACTTGAATTTGACAATTTGAAGTTAAATCCAAAGTGGGTTTGCTCTTTATTGCTTGATTTCATGTTACCCATGGCTAATTTCATGAAAGGTATAATTTTTTTACTTTTTGTGATGGATGGCTAAAACCCAAAGATCTAGCGGTGCTCTAATGGGGTTGGGTTTTGATTTAATATAGTGGTATTGTGCTATGCTCTATTTTAGTGATTTTAATACATGAATTTGGTCTAATTACCATGTGTGTTAACTAATGGGTTAAGGTTGAAAACTTTATTCATACTTTCGATCTCCGGTTGATGCTCGAAACAAATTAATTGGAGTGGGAAATTAGTTCAATACTAGTAATTTAGGTTTGATATATGTAGTTTGCTCGAAAGAGAGATTATGAATCGGAATCTAGTTGCCCTATTCTTGAAAGAGATGATAGAGTAAGGCATTGGGTTGTTTTGGTCTGGCATATAGATGAGACCGAAAGAATATTCTATGCATAGATTTTTTGAAATCAAAAGATGATTAGCGGCAATAAAGATGACTTAGCCTATTCATGAATGTTTATCACTATAGAGTAACACAATTACCCCTACGTGGGGTTGACTTTCAATCCCCGCACCCCTAGATTGCTTATTAACTCTTCATTTCATTTAATTTCTAGTTTAATTTTGATAATTGATAACCAAAGCTTTCTATTAAGTTGGGGGTTCCATCCACCCAATTGTTCTTACTATTACAAATGAGATGATTTAAAATCCATATGTCTTAATATGGAATCCTCTATAATACACCATTCCCTGTGGAATTCAACCCCGACTCTTCGTTGGTTTTTTTTACTAATAACGATTGCTCACTCTTTGAATTTTTTTAGAGGGTGATTTGAGCATTATCAGACATCTTTGGTGATCCCGAAGGAGTTCTCTTTCCACGTTAGGTTAGTCGCCGATTTGTCTCTATGCTCGCCAAGTTGTTTAATCATTTTCTATAGAACATTTTGGTGATTAAACCACACATTGCCTACTAAGTTGGAAAGTTACCATTATAACTACCCAAGGTAGCTCCTATGTGTAACATAGCATACAAGACTCTGAGAGGGCCCATACAAGCCACTTAGATTTTATCATACAAGAAATAGAATAAAGAGATAGAGTTTTATAGAGAAATGTGGAAATCTAAACATTGTGTCAAAGCCATCTAGTACATAAGAATGAATCTGGGCATAGCCCGTACATCATGTTCAAAAACTGAAAGTAAGGAAAGACTGAAAACAATAAATGTCCGGTCCTCGAATCATGAGGACTCACCAAAGCTCGGAATCTCCTCAACTGACTCTAGCCACGAAACTGGGAACCCTGTATGTCAGACTCTACATATGGGAAATGTAGGCATGAGTATGTGTTAGTACAAACATGTACCAAGTATGATAGTCATGCATAAAAATATATGAAGTAATGCAAAAGGGGAACTTTTTCATGAGCATGCAATGATCAAGATAAAACATGAATCTTGAATTTTAGAAAACATAAGTCGTAAAACATGATCAATGCAAGTGAACATCATCTTAAACATGTATGGGCTAATTTCTTAAAGTAACCTTAGTTCATCTAAAATTGCTTGTGGGATGTAACTTTAACCGACATATAAGACCATACGAGCTATTAACATGGAATCAAGTGTCTCCTACACCGAAAATGATTGTCCTTCTTGCCAAGGTAAGGACCATGAACTTCTATCTTATGTGGATCCGCTAGCTAATGTCTATCTAGAAAGTCCTATGTTGGCACATACTTTATGAGACATAGGTAATTGCCACTTGTCCACTCGGTACTAAGCTTAACTTCCACACTATAGTTCTTAATCATATTCATCTTAGCTCATAAAGGAACATGGGTAATCGCCTCTTGTCCTTATATCATATGACATGGGTAATCACCTCTTGTCATTTCAATTAGAGAGCATGGGTAATCGCCTCTTGCCTCAACATTAGAATAGCTCCTTAACATTGGTTAATTTTAGGTGAGAAGACCTTCAAACTCTAAGAAACCTTATTATGTGAGAAAACCATTCACAATCATGCTTTCATGTGTATATGAGAAATCCTTTCAACAACACAACAATAACAACATCATTGATACTTCTCTTTAAAAGCATCCTTAAAACGTTTACATAAATTTTATGAGAACATGTTTGATTTCATAAACTCTTCTTTCATAATCCAAAACCCATATCATATAATCATATCTTGGAAAATATGGAAATTACATGGGTTCATGGGGGATAATCATAAAAACATGAGATTAACTCAATTCATGCATAAAATATCATAGATCAATCAATTAAATCAATAATTAAGAGAACACATAGCATGGAAGAAAAATCCTAACTCAATTGGATGAAAACTATCATACCTCAATGCCAATTGCTTAACTTCAATGGTGGGATTGGAGACCTGACTTGAAACCCTAGGTTGAACCCTTTTTCTTCAAGCTTTGTAGAGAGAGAAATATTTGAGAGGAAGACTTGTTATTCTTTTGTAAATTTGAGAGAATGATTTCAATTGGGATATTTTTAGGGTTAAAATACTTATATAGGGGTTTTGGTGAAGGGTAAAGCGACATTGTATTAGGCTAGAATAATTAGGAAAAGACCCAAAAGCCCATGAGAAAATAACTGTCGACCCAGTTGATAGTTGGGACCTATGTTTCTTGGGTACACCTACGGACCGTCCTCTCCCTCCGTCGATTGGTTCAGAAACCACTAAATTTTGACTCCCTACGACGGACAAGACCTAAGGTCTGTGGGTCCATCGACAGACCGCGGACCACGGCCGTAGGTCCCAACTCTAGACCTCAAATCCGAGGTGTTACATTATCTCTCCGTTGGGATCATTCCTCCTCGAATGAGATTCAAGACATCATAAAGAGGGTAGGAACTTAAACCTAACCGCCCAATATGCATGCAATTAATAAATGTACATATCCGAGGAGGAAACATCAAATCCATCCTAAAGCATGTTCAAAACATCATGTCATGAAGTCTATACTAAACTCATACTCAAATTCACGTAAACCTGTGGAAATCAATCAATTTGACTCATTTTCTCAAAACTTAAAGGTTTTTCATGATCATGCATAAATGAGGAAATCATGGGAATATCTAAGACACATGACACCAAAAGAGTAAGCCATGAGGAACTCAATACCTCAAGCTAGAGTAGACGTAAAAGGAATGAGATGAGGATAACATGACATCATATCGGCCTCGGCCTCCCAAATAGCACCCTCAAATAACTGATTCCTCCACAACACTTTCACGGAAGCAACTTTCTCAACTTCTTGACTTGCGGGTCCAAAATCTCAACCGGAACTTCCTCTTAAGAAATATTCTCCTTAACTCCCAAATATTCTAAGAAGACTATAATTGTCGGATCACCAACACATTTCTTCAACACGGAGACATGGAAAACTGGATGCATCGATGCCAATTCATTAGGCAATTCAAGTTCATAGGCAACCTTACCAATAAGCCTCAAAATCTGATTTAGTACCACATATCGGGGACTAAGCTTCCCTTTCTTGCCAAACCTCATTACGCCCTTCATGGGTGAAATTTTCAAATAAACCCAATCATTCCAATTAAACTCAACATCTCTATTTTTAACATCAGCATATGGCTTTTGCCGACTTTGAGCCGTTTTCAACAATTCTCTAATAAGCCAAACTTTCTCCATAGCCTCATGTACTAACTCGAGTCCTATCAAGGCAACTTCACCCACTTCAAACCAACCTATAGGAGATCTGCACCTCCTTCAATATAATGCTTCAAATAAAACCATACCAATACTTGAGTAATAACTATTGTTATATGAAAACTCAATCAAAGGCAAGTGATCATCCCAATTACCTTTAAAATCAATCACACAATCTCTCAACATATCTTCCAAAGTTTGGATAGTACTCTCTGATTGCCCATTGGTTTGCGGATGAAAGGCCGTACTAAGCTTAACACGATTACCAAGACCCTTTTGGAAAAATTTCCAAAACTGAGAAGTGAAATGGGTACCACGATCGGAGATAATGGATAAAATTACTCCATGCAACTTTACCATTTCTCTCAAGTATAACTTAGCATAGTCCTCCACCAAATAAGAAATATTGACGGGAATGAAATGAGGCGATCTCTTCATTCGATCTACTATAACCCAAATCGAGTCATTTTGTCACCGGGTGCGAGGCAACCCAACGATGAAGTCCATATTCAAATCTTCCCACTTCCAAGTAGGAATGCTAATATCTTGGGATAAACCTCCCGATTTGTGAGGCTCAAACTTCACTTATTGGCAATTGGGACATTTAGCCACAAATCTCGCAATATCCTTCTTCAACCCATTCCACCAATAGATCTCCTGCAAGTCACGATACATCTTGGTGGCTCCCGGGTGAATGGAATATTGAGAACTATGGGCTTATGCTAAAATATGCTCTCTCAAGTCATCTATATTGGGAACACACAAACGACCTTGATATCTAAGTACTTCATCTCCCCCTTGGGAGAAAGCCTCTACATACTTTTTGAGCACCGCTTCCTTCAATTCAACCAAAGTCGGGTCAAGGCCTTGCTTGGCTTTCACATCCACCACAAGATTCTGACCCATTGTGAACCATAACCCCACCTTTAGTAGAGTCTACTAATTGAACACCCAACCGGGCCAATCTATGAACATCTGGAACCAGTTCTCTTTTATCACCTTCGATATGAAAAACACTACCCGTAGAGAACTGACTAAGGGCATCCGCCACCACATTCGCCTTACCGGGATGATAGAGAATACTCATATAATAATTCTTCAATAACTCAAGACACCTTCTTTGGTGAACATTTAGATCCGTTTGATTAAATACATATTGCAAACTCTTGTGGTCGGTAAAGACATCCACATGGATACCATACAAATAATGCATCCAAATCTTTAAGGCAAAAACAACCGCCGCAAGTTCAACGTCATGGGTAGGATAATTCTTCTCATGAATCCTAAGTTGCCTTGAAGCATAGGCAATAACTTTCACATTTTTAATAAGCACACATCCTAGCCCAATTCTCAAGGCAACACAATAAACAACAAAACCATCAGTCCATTCTGATAAAGTCAACACCGGAGTGGAAGTAAGTCTATCATTCAATTCCTGAAAACTCTTTTCATATGCTTCAGACCATATGAACTTAGCCTTCTTTTGAGTCAATGTTGTCAATGGAGAGGCAATCGACAAAAAACCCTCAACAAACCGTTTGTAGTAACCAGCCAAACTCAAGAAGCTTCTAATATACGAAGTGGATAGAGTTCTAGGCCATCTCTTAACCGCATACGTCTTCTTAGGATCTACCTCAATACCCTTACTTGAAACAATATGACCAAGAAAAGCCACGGACCTTGACCAAAACTCGCATTTTCTCAACTTTGCAAAGAGTTGTTGGTCCTTGAGGACTTGCAAAACAATCCTCAAATGATCAATATGTCCACCCTTACTTCTCGAATAGATCACTAAATCATCAATGAACATAATCACAAACATGTCAAGGTATTGTCTGAAGACCCTATTCATCAAATCCATAAATGTCGCCGGAGCATTAGTCAAACCAAACGACATTACCAAAAACTCATAATGACCATACCGAGTTTGAAAAGCCATCTTCGGAATGTAATCTTCTTTCACCCTCAATTTGTGATAACCCAACCGAAGGTCAATCTTGGAAAAGTAACTCGCCCCTTGAAGTTGGTCAAACAAGTCATCTATCCTTGGGAGAGGATACTTATTATTAACAGTAACCTTGTTCAACTGCTGATAGTCTATACACATACGGAGAGAATCATCCTTCTGTCTAACAAACAAGACTAGAGCACCCCATGGAGAGATACTTGGTTGGATGAAACTCTTATCCAACAAATCTTTCAATTGCTCTTTTAACTCCTTTAGTTCTGCAGGAGCCATTCGATAAGGAGGAATAGAGATAGGTTACGTATCTGGGAGAAGGTCAATACTGAAGTCTATTTCACTTTCGGGAGGGATACCAGGTAAATCATTAGGAAACATTTCCGGAAACTCAAGAACCACGGGGATCGACTCAAGAATAGGGGTTTCAGAATCTACATCCCTCACCTTAACTAGATGGTATATGTAACCCTTAGAAATTATCTTTCTAGCTTTAAGACAAGAGACAAATTGACCCTTAGGAATAAAATTTCCCCCTTTCCACTCTTGGACAGGCTCATTTGGAAACTGAAACTTGACTACACGAGTTCTTCAGTCAATAGAAGCATAACATGAATGCAACTAATCCATACCAAGGATAATATCAGATTTAGCATGTCAAGCTCTACAAGATAAACAGGAGTAACTCTATGGGAAAAGGAGAACGGAACATGTTCGATAGACCTTCATATCCATAATAGAGTTACCAACTAGAGTAGAGACAGAAAAAGTATCTAACAACACATCTGGAAGAATATCAAACCTCATAGCCACATATGGCGTCATACAATACAAGGTAGCCCTGGGGTAAAGTAAAGCATAAACATCAAGTTGGAAGACTTTCAACATACCCGTAACCACATCGGGAGAACCGTCTTGCTTCTAACTTCCACTAGTATCGGATGAAGGATTAGGTTGAGCCTTTCAAAGATTATCTGTATCGTTCTTAGTAGCGGAAGGACAATATCTTATCTTGTGATCCATCTTACAACAACTAAAAGAGGCATTGGAATCGGCTAGACACTTACCCTCGTGTATCCTTCCACACTTAGCACAAGTCGGCAATAAAGACCCACTACAATTTCCTCCTTGAGGCTTAGGGTTAGACACCCTATCTTTGTTAAACTTAGAAGGATAATTGGAGGAACCTTGACCGAAAAACCTTTGTCAGAACTTAGAATGACTATGTCCATCGGACCTTGAATGTGAGAAATTACCATCACCGATTTTAACCCTCTTTGCCTCCCTAGAATTTTCCTTAAGTTTCTCCTCTTTAATTTGTTGAGAATGAACCATGAGAAGAGAAATGTCCATATCATTAATAAGAATGGCAGGACGACATTCCTTAACTACCATTTTGGACAAAGCCGAAATAAACTTACTCATCCTTGCCCTAGGATCGGCAATGATAATAAGAGCATATCAAGACAATTGTGTGAACTTCAAAGCATATTCCTCATCTCAAGGGGAAAGAACATATCAAGGAAAGACACCTTAAACCTTTCCCAATCGAGAGGACCCACATCTTCCGGTGTTCTCTCCTTCCATTGGTTAAACCAAACTTGATCAACAACCTAAAGTTAATAAGAGGCCAACTCCACCTTTTCCACCGGCGTCACCCCCATGATCGTCAACACCTTATACACCTCATTAATGAACTCTTGAGGATCTTCATCAACCTTAGAACCATGAAACTCTAGGTGATTCATTCTAGTGAAGTCCCTCACTCTAAATTCCGCCGTACCCATATTTGGGTTCATGGGAACCGCAACCTCCCTATTGGTTTGTGCTTTTAAGGCTTGAGCTAACACTTGAAACGCAGCCCTGAACTCCGCATTAGTCACTAGCTTGGCTAAAGGGCCGGCCAGAGCTTGAGGATCTTGAGGATGAGCTTTTTGTTCCACATTCTCCCTCACATTCCTTCTATCATAAGCTTTTAGAGTAGCTATCTCAGGTAGAGCATCAAATAAGGATTAGGAGAGAGACCTTATAGTGTTAAACTCTATTACACAACTTTAAAGTAATTAAAGAAATAGAGTTTCCTAAACGTCTTTTAGCCTCTCATTCATAAATATGGCGCGCTTCACACTCATGAATAAGACTCTACTCTACATGGCTTATGAGACTTCCTAGGACCTTGATGAGTCTGAGATTTGGACTCATTTAGGTCTTTGTGTTTACAATGTTAGTGTCCTAAATTGCCTAATTTTGGCTTTAAACTGATGTTAAAGTGTTGATTTGCAGCATATAAGGATGAGGATAAAGGTAAAGACACTACCAGAAAAAAATGGACTAACAAGCCAACGGAGTGGAGAAGAGCGAGCCTGGCAATCGCTAGGACCACTCGGCGGTTCACCGAGTGGCTTCTTAGCCAGCCCAATTTTACAGTACACCATGTATGAGATGAGAGAAATTTGGGCGAATTGTGTTCCATATTGGTGAATCACCGAATGGATCAGGGAAGAGAGGTTGTACAACCGATAGAACAGAATGAGCAGGGAAGATGCATGCAGATTGGCGATCCAATGGAACAAAGGGCGCATTGCGGAAGTGATCGGTGATCCCGATATAGATCGCCTATATTTACGCATTGCCGAACAGTCGGCAAAACCCGAATTTCATCGCTGAATAACCCCCAAAAGGTCAATTCTGAGATCAGTATAAATTGATATTTTGAAGAGAGAGAAAGTATCCAAACATTGAGAAACTCATACCCAGAACAAAGAAAACACTGTTCTTGCTCAATTTGAAGTTTTGAAGTAGATTTACGAGTTGGGTCTTGTAATTAAAGCAAAGTTTCCTCCTTTAAGGTTGAAAAAATCAATACTCTATCACGGAGCATGTAGTAAGTATTGAATTTTTACTTTTTGAGATGACTAGCTAAAACCCCAATCTTGGGGGTTTGATCATGTGATCAATAGCTAATTTAGCTGGTAGGTGTTAGAAATTATTGATTGTTTTGCTTAATCAAAGTGGGTCAAATTTATTGCTGGTGCTATTTTGCTTCTTTGCATGTTTCTTGCATTGTTCTTTGTGTTTTATTCTTGCTTGAGAGAGAAGTCTAAAACCAAGGTGATAAATTTGCACTCGTAGTAATTGGGCTATTGTGGGTTCAGCTCGAGAGAGTGAATTCTAAGTCCGTTTCTACTTATCTAGCTTGAGAGAGTTGATGGAGTAAGATTGTGGGCTGGTCTTCAAGTTTAGTCTAGTGAGGTTCAAGAGAAGTCAATTGAAGGGAGGTAGTTGTTCGGGAGAAAACTATCTCATCTAGGGTCTTTTCTACTCGCAGAGATTTAGTAACATTTAGTGGCTATCTAGCACCTATCTAGCACAATTGGTAGTCGATTGGTCATTCCCCCATGTATCTCTCAATCGTTTGACCATTCTTGTTATTTCTTGTTGTCGTGATTTATATTTGTTATAAACTCTAAACCCCCATTTGACATTCATTGTCATCCTTTTTGATTTGTTTATATGTCTTTATCGATAATTTTTATTCCTAGAACTGAGTAGACCACATTCTTACTTCATAACTGAATTTTAGACACGTACCACTCCCTGTGGGTTCGACCCCAACTCTTCGTTGGGTTTTATACTATTTAACGATTATTTGCAGCTTGAATCGGATGAGGTGTGATTGAAACGTTAATCAAAATGGCGCCGCTACCGGGGAGTGGTGTTGTTTAGAAGTCCATTATTGAAGTTGAATTTTGATCTATTTGTGTTGTAGTTGAATCAACTTACTTTATTGTTGTAAGCTGTGGTAATCAGGTGACAGGATGAGTGCAAATGAAAGCACCGTGAATCAACTTGACCATCAAGATGATGGTGGCGATTGCTTGCAAGCCAATGAAGCTCTATTGGGGGGCGTAGGTGCTATTCGCCTGCCTCCGGTTGAGGGCCATGCTGCCTTTTATTTGACAAATACAATGCTATAAATTTTGCAAGCTAAAGGCATATTTGGAGGGTTAGATCATGAGAATCCTCATGAGCATATTCAGAACTTTGTGGAGATGTGCAGTCCGTTCTCCCTCAAGGATATTTCGTAAGAATCAATTCGAGTGCGGTTGTTCCCGTTTTCTCTAATGGGAGAAGCAACCAAATAGCTAGCAGAGCTACCGAGAGACTCTATTCTATCATAGGAAGAGCTCACCGAGGTATTCTACTTGAGATTCTTTCCACCCTCAAAGATGGTGAAATTGCGTGACAACATCGAAAACTTCAAGCGGATTGAAGGGGAACCCATTCATCAAACTTGGCTGAGATTTCAAAAGTTGCTCTTACAATGTCCTGCTCATGGGCTGCTGGGTGATGTTATACTTCAATATTTTTATCGGAGTTTAGACTCAGTGAACAAAGGTGTGGCTAAACAGTTGGCTCAAGGAAGAATAATGTTGCAACCATTTGAGGTAGCCTTGTCACTTCTTGATGAAATGACAAAGATAAATCAGGAGTGGTACACTCAAGAGGATCGAGTTTCACCTTTTAACTTTAGAATGACACAAGAACAACTTGATAAAGAGAAAGAGAGGGATGAGAATATTAGAAAAATGATGTCCCAAATGGAGTTGTTACAAAAACAAGTGCTCGAAAATTTGGGTGAACCCAAAGAAGTAAGGAGAGTGTTGAGAATTGACGAGGGTGCTCACCCGAGCTACTTTAAGGAGGGTGGGAATCAAGGTTTGAACTCATATAAGAAAGAAGACCAAAGACGATACTATCAAGATTGGAGTAAACAAAACAACTCTTGGAGGAGAGATGAGAGTCATGAAGAATACCACACACAATCAAGTGATAGCCTATCAAAGAGTAGTTTGAGTGATTTGAAAGTGGATGAATTGTTTTCACGCATCTTAGACAAGGTTGAAGGATCAGATGATATGCTTAAAGAGAAGAAGGTTGATTTCTCATCATTCAATAATCGAGTTAATTCTGATGTCGATGTAATCGAACAGCTTGAGGGTCATCTAAGCCAACTTTCAGCGCAATTGGAACCAAAGATAATCGAAAGGGGTGAAGCTGAATACACAACTACTGTAGGGGATGATTGTGACAAAGATGTGGCGGTGGTGACTGGAAGTGGAAAGATAGAAGTTGGTAATGCAAAGGATAATGATGGGATGAAAGCTCATGAAGAAGAAAAAGACAGTGATGAGGAAGAGAATCCCATTCAAACACCGGACCGAGATACGCTCAAGGATAACGTGGAAACTCATAAGCAAAGTCCCATCAAAGAGTTACCTCAACTCCAAAAAATATGCAACCTCTTCCCAAAATTGTCCCTCCATTTCCTCAACGTCTCACGAAGAAAAATGAGGATGAAAAGTTCAAGAAGTTCCTATCCATGTTCAAGACACTCTCTATAAATCTACCATTGGTGGAATCATTGTTGGAGATGCCGGGTTATGCCAAATTCATGAAGGAGCTAGTCACCAAAAAGAGAAGCATGGACTTTGAGACAATCGAAGTTTCTCATAATTGTAGTGCTATTATGACTAGTGAGATGATTATAAAGAAAGAAGATCCGGGGCATTCACCATCCCATGTACTATCGGTATGCTTCAATTTGCTAAGGCTCTATGTGATTTGGGGGCAAGTATAAATCTAATGCCCTATGCATTCTATAAACAACTTGGGATGGGCGAACCAAATCACACAACAATATATCTTCTTATGGCGGACCGGTCGATCAAACATCCCGTAGGGATACTCTATGATATATTGATGAAGGTTGATCGATTCATCATCCCGACTGATATTGTTTTTCTTGATTGTGAGATTGATGCTGAAATTCCCATTATTTTGGGAAGACCATTTTTAGCAACAGGGAGAGCATTAGTGGATGTTGAAAGTGGAGAATGAAGTTCCGGGTGAACGAAGATGAGGTTACATTTAATGTGTTCGAATCAATGAAACACCCGAGCGATATTCATGTGGTCTCAACGATCGATGTAATTGATGAAGCGGTGGCTAGTGTGAGCCATCTGATATGTATGAGTGAACCTCTTGAGGCTGTTCTTGCAAATTATGATGAAGCCGAAGTTCCAGAGTATGATGAAGTTGTGGCTGCCCTGTCAGGATTAGGTGAATACTCAAGAAATCCATTGAAGCTGGACATTGATCTAAAAAATCAAGAAAATCCTCCCGCCAAACCATCTACGGTGGAACCACTAAAACTGAAGTTGAAAGTGTCCCCCGCTCATTTGCGATATGCATTCTTGGGGAAAAAAAAAACCTTACATCTTATCATTGCAGTTGACTTGCTTGAATGGAAAGTAAATTTACTTCTTGAGATGTTGAGGAGGTACATCAAGGCTATAGGGTGGACAATCGTTGACATCGTGGGTATTCCACCCGGCATTTGCACTCACAAGATTCAACTTGATAGTGAGTGCAAGTCGAGTGTCGAACATCAAAGGAGATTGAACCCACCAATGCAAGAGGTGGTGAAAAATAAAATAATCAAGTGGTTGGATGCGGGTGTGATCTACCCTATTGCGGATACCAAATGGGTGAGTCTGGTGCAATGTGTACCCAAAAAAGGAGGCATCACGGTAGTCCCGAATGAAAAAAGGGAAATAGTTTCTATGATACCGGTAACCAGATGGAGGGTTTGCATGGATTATCTAAAGTTAAATTCATGGACAGAAAAAGACCACTTCCCCATGCCCTTCATGGATTAGATGCTCGATCGACTTTCAGAACGCGGACGGTATTGCTTCTTGGATGGTTATTCCGTGTATAATCCAATTTCTATTACACTGGAAGATCAAGAGAAGACCATGTTCACTTGCCCCTACGGTACTTTCACATTCAAAAGGATACCCTTCGGGTAGTGTAATGCCCCGGCAACGTTCAAACGTTGCATGTTGTCTATTTTTACTGATATGGTAGAAGATTCAATGGAAGTTTTCATTGATGACTTCTCAGTTGTGGGTGATTCTTTTAAAATGTGTTTGGTACACCATGGGAAAGCTCTTCAAAGATGTGTGGCAACAAATCTAGTCCTAAATTGGGAGAAATGCCACTTCATGGTTAGGGAAGGTATGGTTTTGGGCCACAAGGTATCGCAAAAGAGGATTGAGGTTGACAAAGCAAAGATTGAGGTAATTGAGAAGATACCACCACCAATATCGATAAAAGGTATTCGAAGTTTCTTGGGGCATGCTGGATTCTACCGGAGATTTATCAAAGACTTCTCAAAAATTTCACTCCCTTTGTGCAAGCTGTTGGAGAAGGAGGTGAAATTAGACTTTGACAACGCATGTATGGTAGCCTTTAGGTGTTTGAAAGAGAATTTAATCTCCACTCCGATGATTATTAGCCCCAATTGGTCAAAACTGTTTGAAGTGATATGTGATGCAAGTGGGACTGCATTGGGTGTTGTTCAGGGACAAAAGTGCAATAAAATATTCCATCCAATCTATTACGTAAGCAAAACATTGAATGGTGCTCACCGTAACTACACTGTTACGGAGGAAGAATTACTTACGGTGGTATACACATTTGAGAAATTTCGGGCATACTTGCTGGGCACCAAAGTGGTAGTCCACACTGATCATGCAGTCCTGCGATACTTAATGGCAAAGAAAGATGCTAAACCATGGTTGATAAGGTGGGTATTGTTGTTGCAAGAATATGACTTTAAAGTCAAGGATAGAAGAGGTTGCGAAAATCAGGTGGCCGATCACCTATCTAGGTGGAATGTCAAAGACAAAGATGAGCTTGAGTTAGACATAAATGACTCATTCCCAGATGAGTAGGTATTCATGGCCACTCTTATGCAGACTCCTTGGTATGCTGATTTTGCCAATTATGTGATATGTGGGCTAATGCCGGAAGATCTGAATTTCTATCAACAAAAATGGTTCTTGTTCGATGTCAAAAGATATTTATGGGATGAACCATATCTATTCAGAGAATGTGCAGACCATATTATCCGGCGATGTGTGTCGGAGGAGGAAGTCAATAAAATTCTAAATGTTTGTCATGCTTCACCGGTTGGTGGTCATCATAGCAAAGTGTGAACAACCGCTAAAATTCTTCAAAGTGGTTACTACTGGCCATCCCTCAACAATGATGCCCATGAATTTGTCAAGAAATGCATACAATGCCAAAAACAAGGCGGAGTGTCAAGAAGGCATGAGTTGCCTCTTTAGCCAATTCTTGAAGTTGAGTTATTCGATGTTTGGCGGATAGATTTTATGGGGCCATTTGTGAGCTCGTTCGGTAACAAGTATATTTTGGTGGTTGTGGATTATGTTTCTAAATGGGTGGAAGCTATAACACTACCCAACAATGAAGGTAAGAGTGTTGTCCAATTTCTAAAGCGCTACATCTTTGCAAGATTTGGCACCCCTCGGGCTATCATTAGTGATGTAGGTTGGCATTTTTGCAACCGGTTGGTTGCATCCGCATTGAGTAAATATGGAGTGAAACATAAAGTGGCAACACCTTATCATCCCCAAACTAGCGGCTAAGTTTAGGTTTTGAATCGAGAGATTAAGAGTATCTTGGCTAAAACAGTCAATGCAAATAGAACTGATTGGTCTCAAAAGCTAGATGATGCTCTCTGGATGTATCGCACCGCGTACAAGACACCAATTGGCATGTCGCCATATCAGTTGGTTTTTGGGAAGTCTTGTCACCTACCGATTGAACTTGAACACAAAGCACTATGGGCATTAAAGGCATTAAATCTGGATTGGGAAAATGCTTCGAAAGGGAGAGTGGATCAGCTGAACGAAATGGAAGAATTCAGGTTTAGAGCGTATGAAAGTTCAGCTCTCTACAAAGAAAAAATGAAGAAATGGCATGACTCTAAAATCCATAGAAGAGAATTTCGAGTTGGAGACTTTGTGTTACTGTACAATTCTCGGCTGAGACTCTTTCTGGGAAAGCTCAAGTCGAAGTGGTCCGGTCCTTTTAAAGTGACACGAGTATTCAAAAATGGGGCCATTGAGGTCGAAGGTAAAAAAGGCCCAGCCTTCAAGGTAAATGGGCAGCGCTTGAAGTTGTATTTTGGGGAATGTCATGAAAATGCATTGATCGAAGTGGTGTATTTGGAAGATGCTTGAAAGCATTTCCACGTCGTGCCACGACGTTAAATAAGGTACTTCTTGAGAGGCAACCCAAGCGTTAATGGTTTTGAATAATGTGTGTGTTGAATGTGTAGGTAGGGGTAATTCGGCGATGCTAGGATCCTTTGGTGAATCGCTGATTGGATCTCGCGGTGACAACCTTGATCGCTTTTGTGGCATAAAAGGTGAGCTGAGATACTGGAAGATTCGATGAGGTATGCCAACCATTCGGCGCTCCACCGATCAGATTGAGCGAGCCCGACTTTCACTGCCTTTTGCACCATCAAGTATGGTCGGAGTTTTGGAAATTTATGCTAGGTTCACGCCCACTAGGCAATGTGCTGATGCTACTAGGCGCATCCAATCGCGATCGCCTTTTAGTCCAAATTGGAGTGGCAGAAGTCTTGATATTTCAGCGAGTGTATGCAGTTCGACGGTACGCCGATCGATTCGGCCGTCTATATAACTCTCCGCTGAATGGCCACCTAGTGAAGATTCATTTTAACCCTACTCTGTTTGTTTAGCGCCAGTACTTTTCGGTCCTATTTCAATTTGATTTTCTTTTTGTTTATGGTGAGTCATGTTTGTTGTTTGATCACATTAAGGATAACGTTGGTTGCTTTTGGTGGGGTGATGTCTTGTTACTCTTGTGTTCATATTTGCCACCTTTTTTGTGTGTGATTGTGGTTGTTCTTGTGCAAATTTAAGTGTCGTTTGTGGTCAATACCGATGACTTGAATAGTGCTTCTAATTGAACAAAATTAATGTACGGCTACGATGAGGCCAACGAAGTTTCATAGGCAATATGTGAACTTTTAACATCGCGTTGTGACTAGCCAGTTGTCGAATGAGTCTCTTGTGATGGACATTGCACGCTAGCTAGAAAGTATAGAGTCTTGTTTGATATTGGTACCAATGCCTTGTGTAATAAGGTTACTTTGAACATTGTGTGTGATGACACATATAATTTGCCCCGTTGGTCCGGTTAATTGAGTGATGCAAGCACTTGAAATGATTTTAGGCATGAATTTTGAAGAGTGAAAATAATTTGACAATATACCTCTTTTGTGGCCAACCTTGTGAGATGTGTGAACCTTGCTTGGCACCTTCTGAGCCTTATCCCTTTTCTTGGAAGAAACTTGAGCAATTGTGACCTCTCTTTATCCATTCACCCATAATCTTCATGAAGTGTGGTTTGTTTGAATAGCCAACTTAGGCCAAAAGCCTAAGTTGGGGGTGTGGTGAAAAGAGAAGGAAAGCCAAGAAGTGTGAGAAATCCCCTTTGTGTGATTGATTTGTAAAATATGGAACCCCTCAATGTAAAAAAAAAAGGAGAGAAAAGAGAAAAGGAATTGACAAAGAAGAAAGAAAAGAAAAAGACCGAAAAAGTTGTGAAATAACGTAATGAAAATTGCAAAAGAAATGGGGTATCTGGTGGTTCATATGAAGTTGAATAATAGGGTTGATTATGAGCATGTTTTAAATGATTAAGAAAAGGAGGAAAGTGATGTTCAGACCATACTTCATGAAGGTAGAAACTACTAAGCCTAAATGACCATACCTTTACACTCAACCCCGTTACAAGCCTTGAAAAGACCTTTGTGATCTTGAGTGAGCTGAAACGAATGTTGATTGGAAAATAAGGGCAAACCTATGGGTGAAGTCATGCATGTGTTCATCTTTGTGAGTGTGAGAGTTGTATGTGATTCTAGGACTTTAAATTGTTGAGAAATTATGTGTGAATATGGAATCATCTTTATTGTGAGGGCATTTCAGTACCTTTGTTGAGCTTGAACTTGCATTTGAAGCAAGTATTGTGAACTTCAGCATCTTTGATTATAGTGAGTCACAATTTGAATCTTTGAGTGCATAATTGATCAGTGTTTGAGTAATTTGAACCTTGTTGTATGCATTAATGTTGAGTCTTATGCAGCACTTTTTGTAGACATCCTTATTGAACTGCTGATCTTAAGTTTTACTTTACGACAAGCAAAATGTTAAGTTGGGAGTGTTGATAAGTTTGAGATTTGGACTCATTTAGGGCTTTGTGTTGACAATGTTATTGTCCTAAATTGCCTAATTTTGGCTTTAAACTGATGTTAAAGTGTGGATTTGCAACATATAAGGCTGAGGAGCAAGGTAAAGACACTACGGGACAAAAAGGGACTAACAAGCCAAAAGAGTGGAGAAGAGCGAGCCTGGCGATTGCCAAGACCACTCGGCGGTTCGCCGAGTGGCTCCTTAGCCCGCCCAATTTTACAGTACACCGCGTCTGAGATGAGAGAAATTTGGGCGAATTGTGTTCCATATTGGTGAATCACCGAATGGATTGGCGAAGAGAGGTTGTACCTCCGATAGAACAGAATGAGCAAGGAAGATGCATGCAAATTGGAGATCCAACGGAACAAAGGGCGCATCGCGGAAGTGATCCGTGATCCCGATATAGATCGCCTAAATTTACAGTACAAATTGGCTGAAAACTTGAATCAAGAAGGTGATGGACAGGGACGATTGGCGCGTCACCGAACAGTCGGCGAAACCCGACTTTCATCGCCGAATGACCCCAAAAGGTCAAATCTGGGATCAGTATAAATTGATATTTTGAAGAGAGAGAAAGTATCCAAACATTGAGAAACTCATACCTAGAACAAATAAAACACTGTTCTTGCTCAATTTGATGTTTTGAAGTAGATTTACGAATTGGGTCTTGTAATTAAAGCAAAGTTTCCTCTTTTGAAGGTTGAAAAAATCAAAACTTTATCATGGAGCATGTAGTAAGTATTGAATTTTTACTTTTTGAGATGACCGGCTAAAACCCCAATCTTAGGGGTTTGACCATGTGATCAATTGCTAATTTAGCTGATGGGTGTTAGAAATTATTGATTGTTTTTCTTAATCAAAGTGGGTCAAATTTATTGCTAGTGTTATTTTGCTGCTTTGCATGTTTCTTGCATTTTTCTTTGTGTTTTACGCTTGCTTGAGAGAGAAGTCTAAAACCAAGGTGATAAATTTGCAGTCGTAGTAATTGGGCTATTGTGGATTCAGATCTAGAGAGTGAATTCTAAGTCCAGTTCTACCTATCTAGCTCGAGAGAGTAGATCGAGTGAGATTGTAGGCTGGTCTTCATGTTTAGTCTATTGAAGTTCGAGACAACCTAATTGAAGCGAGGTAGTTGTTCGAGAGAAAATTATCTCATCTAGGGTCCTTTCTACTTGCGGAGGTTTTGTAACATTTAGTTGCTATCTAGCACCCATATAGCACAATTGGTAGTTGATTGGTCATTCCCCCAAGTATCTTTCAATCGTTTGACCATTCTTGTTATTTCTTATTGTCGTGATTGCTATTTGTTATAAACTCTACACCCCCATTTGACATTCATTGTCATCCTTTTCGATTATTTTATATGTTTTTATCGATAATTTTTATTCCTATAACTGATTGGACCACATTCATATTTCATAATTGAATTTTAGACACGTACCACTCCCTGTGGGTTCGACCCCAACTCTTCGTTGGGTTTTATACTGCTTAACGATGGTTTGCACCTATAATCGGATGAGGGGTGATTAAAACGTTAATCAGACCTTTCTAAACCATGTGCTCTGATTACCAAGTTTGTCACAACCCAAGGTAGACCTAGGCGTAACATGGCGTACAAAACCTCAAGAGGTCACATACAAGCCACTTAGCTTTCATCATACAAGAAATAGAATAAAGAGATTAAAAGATAACTTCAACATATAAGAGTTTCATAGAGAAAAGCGGAAATCTAAACATCGTCTCAAAGTCATCTAGTACATAAGAATGAATCTGGACATAGCCCATACATCATATTCCAAAACTGAAAGTAAGGATATACTGAAAACAATAAATGTCTGGTCCTCGAAGCATCAGGACTCACCAAAGCTTGGAATCTCCTCAACTGACTCTAGCCACGAAACTGGCAACCCTTATCGTCAGACTCTACATTTAGGGAAATGTAGGAAAGAATATGCATTAGTACAACATGTACCAAGTATGATATCCATGCATAAAATATATAAGAGTCATGCTAAAAAGGGACATTTTCATGAGCATGCAATGATCAAGATAAAACATGAATCTTGAATGTGAGAAACTATAAGTCGTAAAACATGATTAATGCAAGTGAACGTCATCTTAAAATGTATGTGATACTTCCTTGAAGTAACCTTAGTTCATCTTAACTTGCTTGTGGGAAGTAGCCTTAACCGACATATAAGACCATGAGAACTATTAACATGGAATCCGGTGTCTCCCACACCGAAAAGGGTTGTCCTACTTGCAGAGGTAAGGACCATGAACTTCTAGGTAATGTTGATCCACTAGCTAATATCTATCTAGACAAACCAATGTTGGCACATAGTTTTTGGGACATGGGTGATCGCCACTTGTTCACTCGGTACTAAGCTTAACTTCCACACTATAGTTCTTAATCATATTCATCTTAGCTTATAAAGGAACATGGGTAATCACCTCTTGTCCTTATATCATATGACATGGGTAATCACCTCTTGTCATTTCAATTAGATAGCATGGGTAATCGCCTCTTGCCTCAATATTAGAATAGCTCCATAACATTAATTCATTTTAGGTGAGAAGACCTTTCAACCCTAAGAACCCTTATTATGTGAGAAAACCTTTCAAAATCATGCTTTCATGTGTATATGAGAAATCCTTTCAACAACACAACAATAACAACATCATTGATACTTCACTCTCAAAGCATCCTTAAAACGTTTACATATATTTCATGAGAATATTCTTGATTTTAGAAACTCTTCTTTCATAATCCAAAACCCACATCATATAATCATAACATGGAAAACATGGGAATTACATGGGTTCACGGGGGATAATCATAAAAACATGAGATTAAGACAATTCATGCAGAATAGATCATAGATCAATCAATTAAATCAATAATTAAGAGAACCCATAACATAAAAGAAAAACCCTAACTCAATTGGGGATTTCTAACTTTAAAAATTTGAGAAGTTGGGACCTCCATGGATGAAAGGGTTCCATTGATGAAAACTAACATACATCAATGCCAATTTCTTAACTTCAATGGTGGAATTGGAGACTTGACTTGAAACCCTAGGTTGAACCCTTCTTCTTCAAGCTTTCTAGAGAGAGAAATATTTGAGAGAAAGACTTGTTCTTCTTTTGAAATTTGAGAGAATGATTTCAATTGTGGAATTTTGGGGGTTAAAACACTTATATAGGGGTTTTGGTGAAGGGTAAAACGACATAGTATTAGGATAGAATAATTAGGAAAAGATCCAAAAGCCCTGAGAAAATAACCTATGACCTAGTCAGTGGCGGAGGCCTACGATCCATGGGTCCACCTACGGACCGTCCTGTCCCTCCGCCTATTGGTTCAGAAACCACTAATTTTGGACTCCCAACGACGGACAGTACCTATGGTTCGTGGTCTATCGACGGACCGTGGACCACGATCGTAGGTCCTAACTCTGGACCTCAAAATTTCTCTAAGTCTGGAACTCACCTACGAGACCTATCAATGACTTATGAGTTGGACGACGGACGGTCCTGGTGAACTTTCGTAAAATACGGAAAACTTAACATTTTTGAAAAAACTGAGTGGCAAACCACGGCCACATCCTACGGTCCATCATCCCACCCATGGACCGTCGGTGGTGTTGTCGGAGCTGACACCAGATCTATGTAAACTGCATTTTTCTTGCCTTTTCAAATCTGAGGTGTTACAACCATTCTGCTTCTTTCGTCGCTGACCTGCTCTGAAATTTTCAGTAGAATTGTCATCCACATTTAGCAAGGTCTGTCCACTTTGGTGAGTTGCCAATCTCTCTTAGAGAGCATCATTATCACTTTTTCTTTGTTTTTTCCTATGTTTTGGCTTCTTTTTGAGTGATTTTTTCCTTGCCTTGTCTTTGGATCCTTTAGCTGCAAATCAACACTTTACTATCAGAAATAGACATAAATGTCATTGAGGACACTATTTGGTGAACTAAAAAGCCTCAAATGAGTCAAAATTCTCCGACTTATCAACACCTCCAACTTAAACTTTTGTTTGCCGTTAAATAAATCAACAAATCAATTAGTTCAACAAAGGTGTCTACAAACCGTGCTTCTGGAGAGCTGATCATGCAAGTGCTATCAAAAGGCTAAATCCAAAACAAGGGATTTTCAATTATGCACCAAAAGCCTCTAATGATGACTAGCCATTATCAATCAAAGTGTATACTCACAAATGCTCGCTTAAGATGCAAAGCTATGCTTCAACAAAAGTATTCAAGTTCCCTCACATCAACAATGATTTCATGGTCTCATTGAGCCAATAAAGCATGAATTCTTAGGAATAAAAAATGAGCTCTCACACTCACAAAGAGAAATACAAGCATCTTTCAACCCATACATTTGCCCATATTTTTCAACCATCAGTTCAAATGGCTTTTGCAAGATCCCAAAGGTCTCTCAAGGCTTGAAATGGGCCTAAGGGTAATGGTATGAAAATTTTTGTTTAGTGACTCCACCTTCTTGAAGCATTTTGTTAATCATGTTCTCCTCTTCTCCTTTTATTTCTTCCTTTTGAACATATGACATCATCCTTATTATTTTTACAACACTCCATTATTATTGAGCTCATTTGACACCCCTCTTTTATTCAACCAAACAATGTAGATAACCAATGATTTATTTTGAAACAAAACAGTTTCCCTTCTCTTTCTTTTTGTGTTTATATATATATATGGAGGGGTTTCATCTTTTTACAACATGGATACAAGGATGAGTTTCATAACTTTTTCACTTGGTTCCTTTCCTGTTGCCTTGTCACACCCCAAACTTAGGATTTTGGCCTAATTTTGTTATTTATATAGACCAATGCCTTAAAAAGATGTTTGGGTGAGAAAAAAAGACAATTTCTAAGAGGTTCAAGTTTCTTTCAAATAAATGGATAAGGCTCAAATAGTTCCAATATGGGTATATACTCTCACAAGCTGGTCGCAACGAAGGTATAATGACTTGGTCAACTCTAAAGAATTGTGCCTAAAGTCATCTCCCACAAAATCCAAAGTTAAATGATCGGACCACCAAGGCAAATTATCAGTATCAATAATGCATGCCTTTCAAGTAAACCTCACCACACATGGCACTTACACAAAATTATTGGTCGCAACTGTTAAAATCAAGCTTGCATGCAACGATTATCGCAAGACTCACAATTTATACTCAATTAGATTCAAGAAATAAGCAACTCGAAGTGCCTTTTCAAAGTTACACAAACACACTTATCGACATGAGAACTATCCAAGCCATCGATATTGATCATGATCGAAACCCGAATGTTCAAAATCAACATGCAAGCTTTTTCAATCATCAAACCACAATAAATTTTCAAGGCAAATGAGAAAGAGAGATGTAAATTACAACCAAACAAACATTACACTAATAAACAAAAATAAGAAGTTGCTACTACATCATCATTGAATTTACTACAACCCAAATAAAATCAAAACAACTGTATCAGAATAAAAAAATAAAACTAAAAGGGATAGGCAGTAGCACCTATCCCACCCCCCAAAAATAAAACAAGCAATGTCCTTAATGTGAATGAAAACAACATGAAAGTAAGGAGAGGAGAAGGATACCCAAGTCAGGCTATGCTTGAGGAGAACTATGGCTCGTTGAGGTGTCCACATCCTGGGCAGTAGTGCTCGGAACATCACTAGGCAAAATAGAGTAAAATAGATGGGTCCCGCTCGATCTTATGGGATAAGTGTCGTGGAGAGAGTTCTCCATAGCAACCTATAAGAAAGCATCATTTAAATCTGCCAAATCTATATACGTGTCCTCACCACGTTGCTCAGTGCTAGCAAGCCCCTCCTCATATGTCTGTGGAGTCCTCATTGGCCACACCTAATATAACCCCCAAAAGGCACAATCTCACTCATAATCGGTGATGAAAGAGGCTCGGTCATTGAAACATCAGGTAGGGGTACCTCACCCAAAGCATAGATATGTATGTGGACTTAATCTCATCCACATTCTTCCTCAAACGAGCAATATCAACCTTTAAGACTATCACCTCCATAGAAGTACTCTCAACTTTTTCACTCTCCTGACCTCGAGTATTAGTGTGTCAAAATGCAGTCCATAATATTTCAACAATGTACTCTATCCCACCATCTAAACCCATACAGAGACAAGGGAATCTTCAATGGCTAGAAAGTTTATACTGGGAATATCTCTGTCAAGACGAGAGGCTATCACATCCGCTGAATGTGCAAGGTTGCCCATCCGGTAGAGCATGTACTGAGTCAATGGAAGATGGGATGTAGAAGGGGGCACAATAGATGTGGAAGGTTTAGGAGTACCTAAAGGCTCCAAGGAAGGAGCGGGAACTGAAGTATCAACCTCCAAACAAAGTGGGTCAACAACCGTAGTACTGTCAATAAGTTTTGGCTTCCTCATATCTGCATCATCTCTCAAATAATCTGCCTCAATCCTCCAAAAATTGCTAGATGACTTCAAAGTGACTCGAATATCGGCTACCTCAACAAATGGGACCCCAGCCAATTGACACAAGTGAGTGATCAAAACCGGAAAGTGTAATGAGGTTTATTGTTGTCTCACCCTCAAAAGTATCTCTGGGATGATGATGGAACCAATATTTAATCTCTCCCTGGAAATGATGCATCCTAATAAAACATCCTAGGGATTTCGAACAATAGATTCATTCCGGGACAAAATCAAGGTGTTTCATATGAACCCAAACTGATACTGACCCATGAGATTGGTATCCTTCTTCTTGATCTCAACTCCCTCCTAAATCCACAGCGGTGTGATATCAGATAAGAGTAGAGCAAGACACCCATTCAAACTATCCAAAGACTTTAGAATTTCGTCCTCTAACTCGTTGTGATGTATCGAGTCACAACCAAGGGCTTCGTTGATTTCCATAGCCCTGCACAAAACATTTTTTCCCTAACATCAATAGATGAGAATGGCTCATAGATGACTCCCTTTATCTTCTTATGCAATAAACAAGTATAACCCTCATAAAACTTCCTTGCCCAAGTAGGAAAATATGGGTCCCGGGCTCGGGTAAATCTCTTGAAACCATGGAAGGGGATGGTGTCCCACACAACTGAGTATAAAACAACTACTCATCAGTAGACAATTGCTTCTCTTCCAAAATAGTCTACAGCCTAGCAGCTTTCAAACGATTCTTGACCTGAGGAGCAACTACTACGACCACCCAAGGAATTAAATTGGCTAGTAAATCATGGATAGCCTTAGAGTGCATTTTATTACACCGCCTCTTAGTAGCCTGGGACTCGGCAATTGGTCTATGTAAAGCCATACTAGAACTCGCAACCTTGACTTCATCCTCATCATCATCCGTCCATGTGATATATAGTGGTAGGGAGTCAAAATAAGAACTAGTGATCCCCTCATCAATTAGCTACCTCTTGCGGGTGTGTTTTGGAGTGTCAGACACATTCTTCTTGGCTTTCTGACTCACATGCTTAGATTTACGTTCAGTGGGTTGGGAATGATCACTAGACTCAGAGATCGTAAAGCCTTTTAGCCTTCTCTTGGGTAGAGATTTCTTTGGAGATGCATTTTATCTCTAGAATCTTTAGACGGGCCATACCTGAGATATACAACTTCAATAACACAGATCAGCTAAAGGGTTAGCGAAAACAATCAAACAGGTAAAGCTAAACAAAAATTGTCTTTGGGCTTGTCAACTAAGTCATCAAATTACCAATCAGGTCTGGTGAGGTCTAACGGGCTCCCCAAAAAAATTAGAGAGATTTGCATATTTTTTAAAGGAAAAAAGGGTGAGCTTAGTCAATTTAGGTGGGTCACCAAGAAAATCTGACGAGCTTAAAGTAGCTTGCTGGAAACTTTCGAGGCAACTAGCTGGTATTTAAAACAATTAGGAAAGCAAAAACACAACTTGGCCAGTCGCCGAAGACATTTGGCGAACTAGGGTAGCTAGCCAAAAACATTTGGAGCAGTTGGCAGGCTTTTGAGTAGAAAATGGCGAGCTAAAAAAACTTGGAGATATGCCAAGTCACCTTGGCGAGCTTGATTAAGCTTGCTGAACACGAACTGGTAGCCCTTTCGCCTAACAATCAGAAATTAAGTCTAACAACCAACAACGATCTATTTCATGATGAATGGCACAATGTTAAGGCTACCCACAAGACCAACTCATCCACGGTACTCAAAATTCCCAACAATCTAACCAAGAAACAAAAAAAATGATGATTTACTCTTAAGAATGACGTCACCCAATCTATCATCGGCCAAATCAACCAATTTTTTCAATTTGGGTTACTTAGACTTCACCCAGACAATAAGCATACAAGACCCATAGTTTATCAACACCCAATTTTAGTATGATCTAACCTGATACTCACATAATCCACCAAATCTGCATAATCTTGAAATTATGAACAATGGGCATTCAATTACTCAACCACAACAAAAATCATTATATAATCAAGCACGAGGCAACACACATATCATCCTAAGATCATTGAATACACACTTTCACATGAGAATAAGCAAAAGAGGTAATAATTTTAATAAGAAACCTCGACCTCTAATTGTACAAAAGAGATACAATAGGGTAGGGTTCTGGCATAGAGGAATTCACAATAATACGTGATCAATGGAAAAAAATGATGATAAAAATGAAAGGAAACTATTTAGAAGTATTTATATGAAATCAAGGAAGAATAAAGCTCCAAAAATATTTGAAAGGTTGGTATTTTAATGGTAAAAAGACCCTTGGCCCTTCGATTGATGACACTTTGGCGAGGAGCGATTAAAGTCCCTGACCAGGTTGGTGAATTATTCAAGGAGTTTAGGCTCACTAAAAGTGGCTGCTCTGAGCATCAAAAATAGACTGCAACTCGATGAACTCGATCGAGATTGCCAAACATAGTTGGCAAGTTGCCGACATGGAATCTATTCTCCAAAATATACTGGGCCTTCTGTAATTTTTCACTTCAAAAAGGGTGAGCAAAGACGGGATCCCTAAACCTATTTGGTGGATCGCAAAGTAAGATTTTGCTCACAAAATTCTACTTGGGAGATTGGAAATATTTGAAGAAGCAAAGGTGAGCCAAGATAGGTGATAAGTTGAAAAATTAACAGCATATGAATTACTTTATTTTTGAGTTTTAAGTGTCTTTGGGTATAATTTAATAACCTAAACTAACTTAATTGATTAATTTCAAGATTCAGATTTAAAAAAGTTAATCAATCAAATATTTGGTAAAGAATGATGAAAAAAGATGGAAGTTAGAGCAAAAGAGTGAGAAAGGTAAAGATTGAGAAGTCACAAAAATCATCCCCAGGTTTAGTTTTTGTGGAGACATATCTAAGTGTAGAAGAGCTTGAATTTGGCTAAGTCTTAAAAATGAGCAAGTATGTATCACTCTATGAAAATTTTAGCTCCACAAAATGAAAATGGGGAGACGGAATTTGGAATGTCTCCATGATTTTTCTCCATGAAATTGGCAGCGGAAGCGGCAACTTTGTTTAGATTTTTGGAGTTATATAAACAGGAATTAGGTCATTTTCTTAAGGAGATTTTGATTTTCTGAAGTCTGGGAGGAGTATCTGTAGTTAACTTGGCAAGGATTAAGAGATTTTCACCAAAGAGTTTGCATCTTCTTCTTTGTTTCATCTTTAATTATGTTTATTTTTGAATTTCATCTTGTGTTTTCTTTTTCTAGTATGAGTAGCTAAGCTTATTATCTGGGGTGTAGAATCTCATGACGTTTATATGATCGAATACTAGTTTATCTTTCGTATTATTACTTGGGTTGTGATTATCTACTTGTTTACATTCTTCATTGTGAATTTGGTGGTTGCAAACTCTAGATTTAACCCTATATATTCATTTCTTGCTCGGAAGCGTGATAGTTGGATTGGGTTTTTAATAAGTAGAAAGAAATCAAGTATATTAAGGAATTAATTGAGCTTTATTAACGAAGTTGAACTACGAATAGGTAGACTTCTACTTGGGTCTTAATATTTTCCTTTGAGTTTGGAAGAACTTTTGGGATTAGCTTGCTAGAGTTGGAAAATCTTGTAAGAAATGATCAATTGGATCATTTTCGTTAACCCTATTCATTTGAGCAAGATACTTGTGTTCATGAACTAGTTATGGAAAATCTAGGCTATAACCCTTTTCCCTCTCTTAATTGAAAAAAATTATATTGTTATTGCACTCTTAGTGTTCGACTAAATCCTAGCTTAGAAAATAGTCTAGTTTTATATTTAGTTACTCAATCACTCTTTTATTTGAAGATAAGCTAAGGAAAGTTATAAGTTCTCACACTCTTGACATCTTGACACACGCGTACTCCTTGTGGGATCAACCCCAACCTTCCACTTGGCAAATCGCCTGGTTGGACGTTATGAGGTCTAGGATTGGACGTGAATCAACTGGTTCGCCATATCCACTTGGTAAATCGCAAACTTCACATTTAGCATGCAAAACTTTCCCTTCACTTTTGTACTTTACTTCAACCTACACAGTCAACCCACATTGTTGTCTCCTAAGAAGAGCCTTATTTAACGTCGTAGAACAATGTGGACATGTTATCAAGCATCATCCAAGTATATCACCTAAACCAAACTCACACAACAGCCTTCTACAAAGTACTACTTCAAGCAATGGTCGTAGACCTTCAACATGGAGCCATCAACGTTTTAAACTTCTATTGCTCCATTGCTAAATACCTGAACCACCTTAAATGTCCTTGACCACTTTGACTTTTACTTTCTCTGAAAAAGTCTCAATCACAAATTGAAAAGCAACACAAGATCACCTACCCTAAACTTCAGGTGTAGGATTTTGGTGTCATTCCATCTCTTCACCATCAATTCGTAGAGGACTTAATTTTCACTAGATCTTAGATATAATTCTTTTAACTCATGGAGTTGATCCATACGCCCTCTAGAAGCAACTTCCCAAATTCAAATTAAAGCCGATAATGCCTTGTGTTCTAACTCTACCGGCACGTAACAAGACTTTTCGAACACCAATTGGTATGGAGACATCCCGATTGGGGTTTTGAAAGTTGAACAATATGCCCAAAGGGAATCCTCTAGCTTGCTTGACCAATTAGTCCAGTTGGCATTCACCGTCTTTGCCAAAATGTTCTTTATCTCATGATTTTACACCTCCACTTGACAACTAGTTTGGGGGTGATAAAGCGTGGCAACCTTGTGCTTCACCCCATATTTGAAAAAGAGTGCTTCAAATTCATGATTATAAAAATGGGAGCCTCCATCACTTATGATGGCATGTGGAGTACCAAACCTCGTAGAGATACCTTTAGAGAAATTAAGTGAAACATCTCCCTTTATTGGTGGGTATAGCCACCGCCTCTACCCACTTTGACATGTTTTCCACAACCATAAGAATATACTTATTCCCAAATGAACTCACAAAAGGCCCTATAAAGTCTATCCCCCACACATCAAAAATCTCAACTTCAAATATTGGTGAATGAGGAAGCTCATGCTTATGATAAATACTTCCTTTCATATGGAGTTGGACACATATCTTAGAAAAAGTATTCGCATCTTGATATAACAATGGGAAATAGTTACCACATTGGAGGACTTTCGATGCCTTTCGAATCCCTCCATGGTGCCGACCTACTGGTGACACATGACATGCTTCAAGGATTGCCTTCACCTCAACTTCCAAAACACCCTTCTAGATTATATGATCAGTACACTCTCGAAAGAGATAGCCCTCATCCCAAAAGAACTTCTTAATATCAAAAAGGTATTTCTTCCATTGATATCCATTCAGCCCTTTGGGAATGATCCAACACACCACATATTCAGCAAAATAATGTTACCACAGTGTGGAACAATGAGAAAGCGCCATGACCAACTAATTGGGAAAGGACTCTTCAATGTCCCTTTCATCAGCCAACACAACACTAGATTCAAGACGAGATAGATGATCCGCTACTTGGTTTTCACAACCCTTCCAATATTTAACCTTAAAATATTATTCTTTGAGTAGAAGGACCCAACGAATAAGCCTCGGTCTAGCTTCCTTCTTCGTCATTAAGTACCTAAGGGCATCATGATAAGTGTGCACAATTACCTTAGTACCTAATAAATAGGCTCTAATATTCTCAAAGACATACACAACAACCAATAACTATTGTTCAATGACAATATAATTCCTGTGAGCCCCATTTAGTATCTTGTTAGTATAACGAACCGGATTGAAAAGTTTGTTCTTTCTCTTTACAAAGACAGCACCAAGGGCTACTCAACTAGCATCACGCATCAATTCAAATGGAATACTCCAATCCGAGGCGATAATGATTGAGGATGAGATGAGTTTTTATTTTAGATAAGAGAATGCATTTAAGCAAGACACATCAAAATAAAAAACACTTTCATTTTCTAATAACTTGCACAATGGAATAGACATCTTAGAGAAATCTTTGATGAAATCCTTATAAAAACCGGCATGCCCCAAGAAACTACGAACACCTTTTACCGGATAGGAGGTGATAGTCTAGTAATGACATCCACTTTTGCTTGATCAACTTTGATTCCTTTGCCTGGTATCTTGTGCACGAGTACAATCCCCTCTTTCACCATGAAATGACAGTTCTCCTTATTAAGGACAAGATTTGTTTCTACATAACACTGCAAAACATTACTCAAAGGACTCAAACACTCTTCAAAGGAGACGCCTACTACGGAGAAATCATCCATAAATACCTCCATTGATTAGTAACCCATGTCCGCAAAAATTGATATGATGCACCTTTGGAAAGTGTCGGAGCAATACACAACCCATAAGGCATTCGTTTAAAAGCAAAAGTACCATGTGGACTTGTAAAAGTAGATTAACGTTTGTAGCACACCTCATCCAATTCTAGGTGAAAATGATCGTTAAGCAGTATAAAACCCAACAATTGAGTTGGGGTCGAATCTCACAGGGAGCGGTACGTGTTCAAATTTGACTATGAAGTACAAATGTGATCTAGCTAGCTATAGGAATATATATTATCGGAAAAGGAAACATTACAAATCAAAGGGGTGACATCAAATGTCAGATGGGGGTTTTGATTTAAAATTATCAACTACAAAGCAGTGAAATTGCAATGAGATAACAATAAGGAGAGGAATTCTCGGGATGTGATCGATTATAGGCAAATTTTGATATATGGGTAATTGAAACTACTAGTAAACATCTAAATATCAGTGGGTAGGCTAGACTATAATTGAAATAGCTTTCTCTCCAACAACTATTCCGCTTCAAGTGATTTCTCTCGAATATCAACAAGCATAGCAATTAAGAACAACCCAAAACCTTAATACATCTTCTCTCTCGAGCAAGATAGGTAGGACTGGGTTTAGGATTCACTCTCTCGAGCTGAACCCAAATCAACCCAATACATACGAATCATTAATCAATAATTTTAGTTCCAAAATCTCTCTCTCTCTCTCGCAAGCCAAGAACACTAAAATAGAACTGCATTTGCAACTATAATTCATAAATTAAACAATAATTAATGATTAAACTCACTTCAAAATAGCATTTAAACTAGTAATTAACAATACCTACACACTAATTCAACCCATAATTACATGATCACACCCCAAGAGTTGGGGTTTTAGCCGAACATCATAAAAAGGTGAAAACCGTTACCGAATCGATTAGCCATTAACTGGGTAAGAGGAATTCAAGCTTTACAATGCTCCAATTCAAAGAACATTTGAAACCCACTTGCAAAATCTCCAAATTGAGTCTCAAAACCTTCATGTCTACTTAGAAACTTCAGCGAAAACTATTCTACACTAATATGGATAAAAAATTCGATACTAAATTAATGTTCAAAATTTAATTTATAGTCACCGAAAATAAGCCACGAAGGGCCACTCGGCGAAGTAAGTCGGGCTCACCGAACCACTCGGTGAGCCACTTTTTGACCTCTTCCATCACCTTTTAGCCTTAGCATTCAGCATCCTCGAGGTCTGTAACTTTGGGCGATCTATCTTTGCTTCACAAAATGACTCAGCGATTCACCGACCTGAGGGTCCAAACGGTGGAAAAAATTAGGCTCGCCGACCTGTTCGATGAGTCACCGATTAATTAATTGGCCCGCAGAGTTTTACAAACCTCAACCTAAAGTTTTGTTGGTACAATGGCGGTCCAAGTTGGGCTCCCCGACCTTTTCGGTGAGACGCCGACTGGACTCTATGGCTCGCCAAACTGCACATTCTCAAACACACTCCACTTTTCAACCTGCACAATCAACACCCATTGTTCAGAATCAAACTTAAAGCATTAAAAACTTGGGTTGCCTCCCAAGAAGCGCCCTAGTTAATGTCGTGGCACGACGAAAACACCCATTTAAGCTTCATTCTTGGGGTTTTCCATTGTATCACTAGGCAATCCCCCTTGTCATCTTGGATTCATATGTGAAGAAATTTGACCCGTTTGGGTCTCCAACTGCTTAATAGAGATTGAGTGAGAGGTCACTGTTTGGTTATAAGTCGAAACATCCTCTTTCATCACTTTCAGCACTTTGTTAGAACCTTCAATTTTTGTGAGAATGCCTGAAAGCATATCTTCTATCCGACCACCCTCAGAATCCTTGAGCTTTTGACGTTTATGGGGAGGAACATACCCATCTTTCTGCTCCTCTCTTTCTGTCCAACCTTTATTTCCACCCGTCCTTGGGTGGTTTGCACGATAACCTCTTCCTTGATTGGCTAGAAAGTTTACCTTCTCATTGTACAACGCTTCAAATTCCCTGACCCGTTTGGTTAAGATACCCAGCTGGGTTATTATTTTAGCCATATTCTGGTCTCTCTTGATCCTTTTCGATCTGTGCTTTTGTCGTTTTAAAAGTAAGAGGAGAGACTTGTACTTTGTAAGTACACCATGCCCTGCTGGTCTTGGTCATCTGGTCTTGGTCATGCAATCAAGGAGTTGGGATGCTATTGCATAGGGCTGTTGCATTATACCACCTGGCGAAAATTGATCAACCACTCCTTTGTTTAGCAAATCAAGGCCTCTATAAAAACATTCCAGCAACACCTTATTTGGAATTCCATGAGTCGGGCACTGAAGCACCAACTTCTTAAATCTCAGCCATGTCTCATGGATTGGCTCACCTTCCAAGCGTTTGAAACCTTGGATTCCATCCCTTAGAGTCATCATCTTTAATGGGGGAAAGAATCGCACTCGAAATGATGTGGTTAGCTTATCCCATGAGGTGATAGAGTCCCTTGGTAACTCAGCCAACCATTTAGTCGCTTCACCCATCAAATAGAATTGGAACAACCTGAGACGGACCTATTCTTGCGATATGTTCTTAAATGAGAACGGCCCACAAACATCAATAAAATTTCTGATATGCTCATTTGGATCCTCATGCGCCAGCCCCTCAAATAGTCCCTTCAATTGGAGGAGCTAAAGCATTGTGGTTGTTATGTGGAAAACAATGTTTCCTTCAGCTGGAGGTAAACGAATGGTACCAACACCACCCACTTGGTTGGGGTCATTGAGGTTTCCAATGTCGTCTTGGTGGCCCACTTGGCTACCATTACTTCCGTTGACGCTCATCTCCTCCTTTTTTTACACCAACAACACAAAACCAAAAACAAAAATAAGTAGATTCAAATATAACTACAAAGATCACAATTAAACTTCAATAAAAGAATTTCAAACACCACCACTCCCCGGCAGCGGTGCCATTTTGATTAATGTTTCAAACACACCTCACCCAATTCTAGGTGCAAACGATCGTTAAGTAGTATAAAAGCCAACAATTGAGTTGGAGTTGAATCCCACAGGGAGCGGTACGTGTTAAAATTTGACTAAGAAGTACAAATGTGATCTAACTAGCTATAGAAATAGATATTATCAGAAAAGGATACATTACAAATCAAAGGGGTGACATCAAATGTCAAATGGGGTTTTGATTTGCAATTATAAACTACAAAGCAGTGAAATAGCAATGAGATAAAAATAAGGAGAGGAATTATCGGGATGTGATCGAATATAGGCAAATTTCGATATATGGGTAATTGAAACTACTAGTAAACAACTAAATATCAGTGGGTAGGCTAGACTATAATTGAAATAGCTTTCTCTCGAACAACTATTTCACTTCAAGTGATTTATCTCAAACATCAACAAGCATAACAATTAAGAACAACCCAAAAATACATCTTCTCTCTCGAGCAAGATGGGTAGGACTGGGTTTAGGATTCACTCTCTCGAGCTGAACCCAAATCAACCCAATACATACGAATCATTAATTAATAATTTTAGTTCTAAAACCTCTCTCTCGATCAAGCCAAGAAAACTAAATTAAAACTGAATTTGCAACTACAATTCATAATTAAGCCTCAATTAATGATTAAACCGACTTCAAAATAGCATTTAAATAGTAATTAACAATACCCACACACTAATTCAACCCATAATCACATGATCACACCCCAAGAGTTGGGGTTTTAGACAAACATCATAAAAAGGTAAACTTCATAGAAAACTATTCTACACTAAGATGGATTAAAAATTTGATACTAAATTAATGTTCAAAATATAATTTATAGTCGCCGAAAATAAGACAAGAAGGGTCACTCGGCGAAGTAAGTCGGGCTCGCTGAACCACTCGACGAGCCGCCCTTTGACCTCTTCCATCGCCTTTTCACCTTAGCATTCATCATCCTCGAGGTCTGTAACTTTGGGTGATCTATCTTTGCTTCACGCAATGACTCAGCGATTCACCGACTGCTCCTCTTGGTCACCGACTTGGTTTCTTCCTTCAGGGCTTGGCACACATGAACTTTAGGCGGTGAGATTAGCCACTCGGCGACACGCCGGGTGCTCTTGGCGATCTTCAGGCTCGCTCTTCTTCATTTCTTCAGCTTGTTTTGTTCCTTTTTGCCTGTTAGTGTCCTTGCTTTGCTCCTCAATCCATATACCAGAAAATCAAGGCATTAACATCAGTTAATAGCATACATTAGGCATTTGAGGACACTAAATCTATCAAAACAAAGCCCTAAATGAGTCTAAATCTCGGACTCATCAAAAGTTGTTTTCTCCTGATCCTCTGGAGCAATGGAAATCTGGTTGTACCCCGAATACCCTTCCAAGAAGATATACCATCCTCTACTTACAAGGCGATCAAAATTTTGGTCCATGAAAGGCATTGTGAAATGGTATTTCTAGGTACATGAATTAAGTTTCTAATAATTCATACATACTCTTCATCCGATAATGGGTCGGGTAGCCACCAACTACTTATTTGCATTCGATACAACTGTCATACCACCCTTCTTAGTAACACATTGTAAAGGGTTGACCTACTTGCTATCCACAATGGGGAACACCACGCCCACATCAAGTCATTTTATAATTTATTTCATCACCACTTCTTTCATAGGAGGGCTCAACCTCCTTTGATGCTCTATACTTGGTTTGCAATCACCAGTTCGTTGAATTTTATGTGTCCAAATGCCGGTTAGAATTCAAAAAATATCAGCGATCAACTAACCCAATGATGTAATAAATGTCTTTAGCACTCAAATCAAGGCCTCTACATGCCTTTCTGACAAATTATTTGCAACAATCACTGACAAGGTGTTGTTATACCCCAAAAAAACATACTGGAGATGTAAAGGCAACACTTTCAATTCTAACTTTGGTGGATCTTCAATAGATGGCTTGGGTGGAGGGTTTTCTCAATTCTTAAAACCAATATCTAGCTTCTCAGGGTTGGATGAGAGAGACTTGCTCACATTGTATTCACAACTTTTAAACTACCAGTCATGACATGATTTGATAGAAGATCAAGTTGGGTCATCATTTTTGCCATATTCTCATGTCGCTCTTGGTTCTTCTCTATATTATCTTTAGTCATACCAAAAGAGAGAGAGAGAGCATACTTGATCTTTCCTAGTATGCCAAACCCGATCGATCTTTTTCATATCATCAAGCAAAGGTGAAGCCACTATGAATTGTTGCCTCATTATTCCTCCACACATAAATTGGTCAGCGACTCGTTTGTTCACTGTATCAAGCTTTGATAGAACAATTGCAAGAGAATGTTATCAGGGATCCATGGTTAGAAAATTGAATCTCCTTCTTTTGGAACATTAGCAAAGTCTCATGAATTGTCTCTCCATCAATATGCTTGAAATTTTTAATTCCATCTTAAAGCTTCAACATCTTTGATGGAGGAAAGAACCTCTCAAGAAATGTTGCAGGTGGTTTTTCCCACAATTTAATTTAATATCTTGGCAACTCTGGCAACCACTTCATAGCCTCACCCGTCAAGGAAAAGGGAAACAACCTCAGCTGGATGGACTCTTGAGTGGTGTTTTTAAAGGTCAACTGGCCACGCATATTAGCAATGTTCCAAAGGTGATCATGAGGGTCTTCATGAGCTAAACCCACATACAACCCCTTTATTTGAGTAGTTAGAGCATGGTACGGTCACATGAAATATAGCATTTCCCAGATCATTCAGGTGTCCATGGTTGCTAGCAGCATTACTACCAATGATACTCATATTGTCACCTATTAAGAACACACTACGAAAATAAATGATAAGAGTGCTCCACTACAAACAAATCAGTTCACAAAATTACTTCACTAATAGAATTCTATGCACCACTCCTTGACAGCGGCGCCATTTTGAAAAATCTCAATTGTACACCTTGGGAATCACTATACAAGTGATCATCGATCATAAAGAACACAAACAAGGTTGGGCTCGAATCCCAGAGGATGTGTTTATGTTAGAATTCAATTAAGAAATTAAAATCGTGAGCTAATTCCTTCTAGATTTATAAAAAATAGCATTTAGAATAAACTAAATCTTAGAAATTTCAAATTATCAATTTGAGAGAGTATCGTTAACAATTAGTCAATGAGATCAAGTAAATAAGAGCAATTAGAAAGCATTAGAACGAATTTAGGAGTGTGTGCATTTGGGTATCGATTTCTAGTATGGGTAAATTTGTTTGCTCATTAACATTAACTCTTAATGGAAAAATCTAAATCTCTTTACCAAGAAAACTTAGTGGTTAAAGCCAATATGTAATTATTCGTTACAATTACCTACTCCATGCAATCTTTACCAAGTAAAAACATGTAGTTTTAAGCTATGTTTTTTTTTGGAACCCCAAACTATAAATTCTAACATGGTAACAAGAGTGATCCATTGGAATAAATATCAAATAGAGCTACAATACCCAATACTTTAATCAACACACAAATTCAATTGCGCACCCCTAGAACAAGAGTTTTAGCCACAAATATTGAAATTAAATAAACTTATACTGGAAAGATTATTCTCCGTGTGAAATTATGGATCCACATTTAAAATCGTAGAATTCTAAAAGAAAACACCCACAAAATTTAATTACAAAATCACGAAAAACTCTAAATCCTTAGGAGGATCTATGTACTTGATTACGCTCAAATTAGTCTAAAAATAAGTTAAAAGAGTAACCGGTCTTTAGCAATAAAAATATTTAACAAGAGAGCCAGGGTCTAATCCCACAAGAAACAGTTTGTCGGTAATTGAAAAGACCAAGAATTAGAAGCTACTAGTTTAAATCTAAACCTCATAATAAAAAATTATAAAAATAGGTTTTGTTTATTAACACACTTAAGATTGGGCAAAGAACAAATTAAGCAAGGGATAATTGGGAATTGGAAAATTCAGAATTCAATACTTATTCGATAATCCACTTCAATCCCAACACATGCTAATTCAATCATATGTAGGCTAGGTCATCTTCAACAACAAAAATCTTCTTTCGATCTCATTGTGATATATCATGAAATCTCCTTTCGGTTTCAATCATGTAATTCAACAATAAAACCTAGTACCTTAGTTTAGACCTATTTTTCGAGCAAGCCTTGAATTCAACAATGAATACATAAATCTTTCTTTTGAGAAAACTAAAGATTCAAGGATAATCTGCGATTATCAATCTAATTCTCCACTTCACAGCTCTTTCAAGCAACCCGTGAAATTCAAATCTTGATCCGAGCGTGCACTCTTAAATCATAAATGAGAATATGAAATTTAGACTAAACCCATTTCACGAATAGAAGCATGAAATAAACTACAAAAGCAATCGAATGAGATATCAAAGATCCAATGGAATTTTCTATTCCTAGAAAAAAACCCTAATCTGAATTAGCAGTTACACCAATAATTCATGCAATAAGTAAGGAAAAGAAGATTGAATGAGAAATATTACTACTAAGAACACAATCTTCAATCCAAAAGGTAAATTATGGGGCAACTTGCCTTCAACATCTCAACCCAAAACTATTTAATTTCAATCTAAGAGTAATAATCAAAGCTAAAACTAAAAACAAAATAAGATTCAATAATGTTCAATAGTAAATAATGGAATTCTGAATAATGTTTCTCTTCAGCCCTTTGTGAGAATTTGGGTCCAAATAATCTGTAAAATTCTAATTCTTCCCCTGTCCAGACATTCGGGCCTCGCTAAAGCAGTGGAGTTTGTAAAAGTGGACATCTCAAAAGCGAAGATCCTATGGCTATATTGAACCCTTCCTTTTGTGGCCCGTTTGCAAATGTAACACATCAGATTCGAGAAAGCCTAGAAAGGGGTCAAGCGGGCAAGTCACAAGCCTAAAGGTGGACCATGGAACCCTCCAGGGAGCCCTAGATGGGGTGTGAAGGGGACCACGGTTCGTTAATGGGCTCGTGGTAGGTTTCTTGAACCTACCTGGGCATGCTCCACCTTGACGGACGGCCAGACGGCCCGTGGTGATGATGCTGGGTCTTCAAAGGGGTCGTGAAGTGGGTCAATCATAAGGAGTTCTCCCCTAGTCACTGGTCAAGGACCACGGGTGTCCAAACAGCCCGTGAAGCCCTACTCGGACGATGAAGTCATCCGTGAAGAGGGTTTATCAGATTTAGATTTTAGGGTCAACTTCAAACGGTCATATCTTTCAGCTCAAAATAATTAGGTGGCCCATGACTTATCAAATTAAAGATCTTTGAGTCCTCTTTCCAACGCCACCGAGTTTGCCTAATTCCAAGCTTGGAGTAAAAAGTTATGTTCGAAATAGTGAAGCCATGTCGGGTAGAGTTTCTTCACCACCCGTTAGATGGGCTGTCGTTCTCTAAATGACCCATTTTGTCTTTCCAGTGAGCAAAATTCAGCAGTTTTAGGTTAGGGGTTATTGGGTCTTTTCCCAATTGGTTTAACTCAATACTACGTTATTTTTCCTTCTACCCAAAGCCATATATAATGATTTTAAACCCCCAAATCACCCAAACTCAACTCATTCTCTTAAGATTCCAAAAGTTGATCAAGCTCCTCCTCTCAAATATTTCTCTCACTATAGGATAAAGAAGAAATCAAGTTAGGGTTTCAAGATCAACCCTCCAATTCACCAAATTGCTTAATGGGCTTTGAACTCCAAGATATGATAGTGTTCACCTATGGAGCTCTTTCCTCCATAGGGTCCCTAAATTCTCCAAGAAATCTCCAATTGAAGTTAGAGTCTTTTTCCATGTCATGGGTTTCTTTCAATATTGATCCAATTGATTGTTTTATAGCTTTTCATGAATGAATTGAAGTAATTACATGTTTTAAAGATGAATCCCCATGAACTCATGCATAACCCATGTTTTCTAAGCTATAATGATATAATGTGGGTCATGAACTATGAAAGATGAATTTATGAAGATATGCATGTCTTCTCTTTATGAAATTGATGTAAATGAATTTGAAGATGCTTTGACTTAGAAAATATGATGAAGCTTATGAATTATTGAAAAATACATGTTTTATGAAAGTATTGCTTAATACTCAAGGAAGCTTATAGATGAAGGTATCTATATGTTCTATGAAGCTTTGCCACAAGACATGAACGACATCTAGACTTACCCTCAATGCTTTTCGAGCTATTTTCCTATATTAGTTTTTGATTAGTATGGTATCCGGATATACCATCAATGATTATAGATCATGATTTCAAAACTATTTCCATTCGTAGTAGGGCATTTCTAGCATGAAGTGAATGACTATGGGCCTTAAAAGCTATTATGAGAAGATCATGGATGGTGAAAGGTTTTCTCACGCATGGTCTAAGGAGCTGTCCTATGATAAGAAAAGCGGTGGATACCCATGTCTCTTAATGATAAGATCAGTTAAGATTAATAACTATCTTGTGAGATTTATGCTTAGCACCGAGAGGATATTGAGATGAAAGCTCTCCCGTAGCTAGAGGTTTGGTTTCTAGTAGCAATATCTTTATCCCATAGCTATGTACCTGATAACATGGGAAGCATGGATGACACTAACATGAGTGGCATGTACCCCTCAAGACCGTTCACACGGAGTCAAGCAAAGGATCTCGAAGGCCTACAAGCAATGTTCATGAACAGGGAAGCATTAGAGGAGCCTGAAGGTCTCCAAAGAAGGATATACAATGTGTTGAAGGTAAATCAAAATGAGAAGGAAGATGGAAAGAGACCATGTGTGCAAATGGTGATTTCATGAATTCAAGAATTCACAAAATAAGGAAACCAAACAAGGCCCTTATCTCATTAAGGGTAAAATTCTCAAAGAGTGTCTTCTTTATTTCCTCAGTATAAATATTAGTTTTTTTAAAAATTTTGGAAGACTTAGAGTATGTTGAATGTTGAAATAGTATGCTCTAAAATTTTAGTTGCTAATTTAGTGTTAGTTTTATTCTCTTAAGGAATTAGTGAGTAAATAGTGGTTAACTCTTAAAATTAATAGTCAACTTCTTCTAGTTTAATCGATCATCGAGATACCATCTTTGTGGATTCAATTTGGTTTTCTCATTTCGTTTGAGTTTGGGTTATTGTTGTTTGGTCGGATTCAATTGAGAGGTGAATGTATAAAGTCCTTTGTTGCTCATAAATTCGATTAGATTTCGATAATTCCACATATGTTTTCTTTTTTCTTTAAATTACCTCTTCCCCTCTTATCATTTGGTAGCAAGAGCTTAAGTTTAGATTTGTTCCTACAAATCTAGTCTTGGCTTGCAAGAAAAAAAAAGTCCAAAATCATCCAAAAAAAAATTGATTTTTTTTATATTTGATTTGTTGTTTTTGACACTAGATCCTTGTTCGCTAGTGTTTTTTGAGTCTAGGTTTCAAATTTTGTTCGATTTTGAGTTGTAGAAGTCAAGTTACCATTGAAGAGTTTTGAGTTTTTCAAATTTTAAAAGTGGGTCTTGTGATTGAGGCAAAAACCATTGGGGTTTGTTTTCTAAGAAAGGGAAAGATAATCCTAAATTTTGAGCTAATTTCGAGTTGTTTTGAAAGTATTGAGAATTAGTGTTCTATGTGTTCTTGGTGTCTTCAAGTTGTTCTTGAAGAAGAAGAAAGAAGAAACTATATTTGATCGAACATTTTCAAGTCAAAGTTGGTCAAAGGTGATTTTTTGGGTCCATTAGTGGAATTTTGAAAAAAAAAATTAAAATCTGAAAAAATTAATAAAAATCCACGTGGGCCGACATATCAGCAGCCACGTCAGACGCCATCAGCCACGCCAGCACCACACGACATTGCATCAGCAGCCAGCGCAGCAGACAACCTGCTAGCGACCTCTAGCCGCACCTGATGCGCATGTGCGTCAGTTTCAGAGACCAAAACCTGTAGGTTTTTCTTAAGACCCCAAAAATAGTCTAAGTATGGGAAGTTTTTTGGACCTAGAAATTTATCTAAGTGTCCAAACTTCGTGATTCTTTTTCTACCATTTTTTCCCTTCATTCCTCAACTATTTAATAATTAATTAAAATCTTTAATAACTTATTAGCTAGTTTTAATCATCCAATTAATGTCTTACAAGTGATAAACTTCTCTGAGGCTTAAAGTTTTTCTAAGTGTCCAAATTCACTTCTTCTTCTTCTAAACTCATTTTTCTTCTATTTCTCAACTATTTTACAATTAATAAACATGTTTGATTACTTGTTAACTAGTTTTTAATCAATAAATCATTTCCTTGATCCTTCAAATTAAGTAACAACAAGTAATTCTTCTACTTTTGTTACTTGGTTTATTTTGAGTCTGAATCTTTTGGTGCTTCTTTATTCTACTTTTCTCATCTAAATTCATTGATACCCTTCTTAATTCAAGTCCTTTAGTTTTTTTTTGGGTCGTCCTTCTTTCAAGAGTCAAAAGAATACACTCCATCAGAAAGGATAGGCGATCTTGAATTGATTGAACGGAGCTAGTTCACTATCAATTTTGAGATGACGCCATAGAAGGTGAGTTGAGAGCTACATACGAGTGACGTGAGGCTTTTGATACTAAACTCATTTGTTGAGTTTTGTAGGTATCATGTCTAATACAAGTCCAATTGGGGAGGGCTCGGAGAACATCATGGAGGTTCGCGCCAACATCTCTAAGCAAGTAGCAGAAATGAATGGAAGGATGGGAGGTATGGAGGAAAGGTTTGTACGGGTGGAAAATTAGAATAGATGAAAAGAAATTCATCCCGAATATGAGGGAGGGCATCGGTGCATTCCACAACCCTTGCTCCGGGAGAAGCTCACAATATATGTTCTCCTCTATAAAGTCAAACCCGAAACTACCAACACCCCACTTTCCAAACTCCCAACCCTCCAAACCACTTAAGACAACCTACGCCACATCCAAATCCACAAACCTATCACCTGCCACAAGAGAATCTTCCTTTTGTGGCAAACCAAGTCCAATACCAAAAAACATTTCGAAATGATTCAAATGCATATTTTCATGAACTCTACACATTACATCCAAAAAATGCACCACAAATGCCCTACCAAGACTACCAATGCAAAAATCCTCTATATGATGAAATTCATGAGGAATTCAATAATGATGAGTTTTGGGAGCATGGGGGTAGGAATGGAAATGGAGTACAAAGGGAAGGAGTAAGACGTCAGGAGTTGGGGTGGGGCCAAGGCATGAGAGATCAAGAATATGGGAATAGAGGAGATATGATGGGATATAGAAGAGATAGGATAGGATATAGAGGTGATTGGATGGGAAATAGAGGAAATAGGTTTAGGGAGAGGAATGATCAAGATAGGGGCTTCAACACTATCAAGGTCACACTTCCAAGGTTCAATTGAAGTAGTGACCCCGATGAGTTATTGGAATGGAAAATTCAAAGTGAGCAGATCTTTCTCACAAATAATATCTCTGAAACTTTAAAGGCGAAGTATTCTCTCACGCAATTCGAGGGGTACGCATCTACTTGGTGGGCGTCCAAGAGGAGGGAAAGAGAGAGCCATCATAACTACGAGTTTCCTACTTGGCAAGAGTTGATTGCACTTATGGAGTTGAGATACTTGACTCCAAACTACTACCAAGAGGTTCTCAAGAAGGTGAACATGTTGAAGCAAGGTACCAAAAGTGTGGAAGAATATTATGATGAGTTTGAGAACTTGCGGATGAAGTATAAAATTGAAGAGAATATGGAATGTACGGTGATACGATTCGTGGAAAACTTGAGGTATGATATCTTGAAACCCTTGAAGCTTAAACACTATGAGACTCTTGAAGCAGCTTTCCATGATGCCTCAAAGGTAGAAGCAGATTTGAAAGAAGAAAAGTCAAACAAGGCCAAAAAAGCTCTTTAACTACCACATGGAACAAAGGTAGACATAATTGGAAGACGACATCCTCTAGGGAGCAACCTAAAGGTGGAGGTCAAGCTTGATTAAAAATCCAAGGCAAGTGAGAAACCACAAGAAGGTAACTATGTTAAGCCTAACTTTCCTCGCCCCTCTAAAATTCAATGCTTTAGATGTCAAGGGAGGGGGCATGTTGCTAGTGAGTGTCCAAATAGGAGAAAAATTGTTGCTCTTCGTGATGGGTATAAGACTGAAGATGAAGATGAGGGTGAAGAAAAAAATGAGGGAGAAGGAGATAGGGGTGAAAGAGAGGGATGTTCTTCGGGGGATGAAGAAGAAAGTTTGGATGAGAGGGGGAATTTTTCTTGCTTCATGGAGAAGGGGAAGTATTTTCTTGAAGATGATGAAGATTGAAAATGAATGTCAATCTTTCATGTGTTGTGAGGAGAATTATGGGAGCCCTTGCAAAAGAAGAACTTGACCAAAGGGAGAATCTATTTCATGCTAGATGCAAAATCCAAGATAAAGTGTGTTCTTTAATCATTGATAGAGGAAGTTGCACCAATGTGATGAGTAGTTCCTTCGGGGAGCGTATGAAAATACAAACCAGCAAGCATCCCAATCCTTAAAAGCTACAATGGCTCAATGAGAGTGGAGAGATGCAGGTCCTCAAACAAGCAGGTATTCGGTTAAGTGTGGGCAAGTACAATGAAGAATTGGTTTTTGATGTGGTTCCCATGTTGGCAGGTCACCTATTGTTGGGGAGACCTTGGCAATTTGTAACACCCGGAATTTAGTGGGTTAAACTAGAGCCTAAAGGTGAAGGTTAACGTCAAGAGTGAAGGGCAAGGACCAAGGGAATTGGGTGAGGGCCATGGCAAGGGGGCCAAGGCTGCAAAAACATGCGCAGCCACTGCCCACCATGACCACGAGGGTCTTCACGACCCGTGGTGCCACCTGAGGTGGGTGAGGAGGTGAGCTCATAAATCTGCCCAAGAAAGGCTCCACTTCACGAGCCACTTCACGGCTCGTGGTGAATACCAAGGACCGTCGGAAGGCTCGTGGGGTTCCCTTCACCACTTTGGGGCTTGCCAAGTTAAGGGAGGCTACTGGTCAAGGGACATCGGGCACCACCACGAACCGTGGTGCCCTTGACGGATCGTGAACATGGGCGTGGTCCTTGGCACCCCACTTTAAAGTGGGGGATATTTTAGGTAATTCCAATTTAAGTAGTTATTAAATGAAGTCATTTTGTATTGTTTTAATACACCTATATAAGCCCTTTTAAGTCATTAACCAACCCATTTACTCCATTAAATCCCAAAACCCAAAAGAGTTCATCTTCTCCAAAATTTCTCTCTCTAGAACTCAAGGAAGAAGAAGAGTAGAATTTAAGCTAGGGTTAAAGAATCAAGCTTTTCTCCTCAAATTCGTAAAAATTATTCAATAAGGTATGGTAGCTCTTCATGCATGGGTAGCCTTCACCCATGGAGCCCCTTCAAAAACCCCAATTTCAAAGCTAGAAAACCCAAAAGTTAGGGTTTGACTTCAATCTCATGGATTCCTTAAAAAATCGTTTTTAAAGGTTGAATTATGTTTTTATGGATATATTGATGATTTTACATGATTTTAAGTTGAATTCCTCAAGAATCCATGAATTACCCTATTTTCTTAAATTAGATATTAAAGTGTGGATCTTAAAATTACATGATTGATGCAAGTAGAATGTTGTAGAATTATGAATGTAATGAATTGATTACTTGAAATATGTTAATATCCATGTTTAATGTAGTAATTCTAGATGTGTTTATGAATCATGATCTATGGTCCTTGAAGGGCAATTTATGAGAATTATGCATGATAGGAGATTCATGTATATGCTTTATGAACACTTTGAGAGTAATGTGATTATGTCTATGATATAATTGTGGTGTTGTTGAAAGGATATTCTCACGCACACACACTTATGAATGAAATTTCTATGATTATGATGATGATGATGTGTTGATTGAAAGGCTATTCTCAATTATACACTTGTGAATGAAGATGACATGTGAAAGGTTTTCTCACAATATGGGGATTCTTAGGTTGAAAGGCTATTCTCACCTATTGAATCTATGAGCTATCTTATGAATGATGTGGGATGGAGATGGATGCCCATACGTGAGTTGAGGTGGGGTATCTAGTAGCAATCTCCATATCCTATTTCTTCCATAATAATGAACTAAAGTAATTAAATGTTAAGTACTCCATGGGGAATAATGCTAAGCACTGAGTGGATATTAATTGACATGGAAACTCATACGTGAGTTGAGGTGGGGTATCTAGTAGAAATCTCTTGAGATGGATGCCCATACGTGAGTTTAGGCGGGGTATCTAGTAGAAATCTCTTTATCCCATAACTATGTGCCCTCATAGGTTGTTAGCTAGTGGATCCACCTAAGCTAAAATGTTACCGGTTCTACCTTAGGCAAGTAGACCAACCCTTTTCGGTATGGGTAATACCGGATTCCATGCTTTTCTCACATGGTCTATGTCGGTTAAGGCTTACCCCCACAATGAATGATTATGAACTATGGCTTCTCAAGAATGCACTACCTAGTGTGGGTGGGGGTATGAGACTTCATCCATGCATTGCACAAGTAGGCTTTGAGAGTAGTTATGGTGTGTTCCTTCTATGTTATGAATATTTATGAAATGAAGTATGCTTAATGTGGATTGTTGCTATGAGTTGCTTTCCTTAATATGACTTATTAAAGGTGAATGTTTCCTTGTCTATTAGTATGAACAAAGGATGAGATTAAAGAATGGTAAGTATGATTATGGTGGCCTAAAAGTGGTACTTAGTGTACATGGGATTATGGGATCTTTATCTATGCATTGCACAAGTATAACTTAGGGTTACCTATGAGATGGTTCTATTATGCTATGATGGTCTATGTGTTGAATATGCTTATGACTTGTGCTTTTATACTAAAGGTCATGATAATTTTAAAACTTGGTAAAGTGCATGCTTTTCAACTAAAATGTCCTTTTAGCATGTTTTCAAGGTTTTTATGCATGACTATCATACTTAGTGCATTTTTGTACTAACCTATATTTCCTACAATCTTATAAAAGTGTAGGGTCCGGATCTTAAGGCGATCTTCTTTTGTTTAAGCTTGGATCGACTATTCTCCTAGCTTGTGGTGATTTCTCAAAATTTGAGGATGGATATCTTCATTTAGTAGTTTCATTCTAGTTATTTTATTTTATGACTATATTGTAAGGGTTGTGTCCCTATTTTATTCAAAAATTGTATTAGATAGCTAATTGAGACAAGTCTAGACTTCCGCTTGCGTTTATAAAAGACTTCGATTGTATGGATAAAGTTTTAAATTCCACATCATTTCTTTTATCGTATGTTATGATATACTAAGGGGCTTGTATGAGACCTTTTGGGGTTGAATACGCCTTGTGACATATAGGGGGTACTCCTGGGTCGTGACAAACTTAGTAATCAGAGCACAAGTCTTAGAAGGATTCTAGGATGATGTCTCATAAGCCACGTCTAGTAGAGTCTTGTTCATAGTGTGAAGCACACGAGATTTATGAATAGGAAGCTATTAGATGACTAGAAAATTTCACTTCTTCATTCTCTAGTTGTGCCATAGAGTTTAACTCTATAAGGTCTTTCTCTGTACCCTATGGTCTTCAGGATATTACTACTCGAAGTGCTCATGCTACAAGGAGCGAGGGAGAAGATGTTGGTTTTGATGCCAATTATTGCTATGTGACTAGATAGGACTTGATATGCTAGATTTAGATGTCATCCTTAGGATGGATTGGTAGTATTATTGTTATGCTCCTATGTGATTGTAGAGCCCGTATAGTCAAATTGTTAGTTCCCAAATAAGCCTATCCGAGAGTGGAAGGGGGAAAATCCTATGCCATAAGTCAGGATTATGATTTGTCTTAAAGTTGACTTAGAGGGTTGCATGTACCATCTAGTTAAGGTGAGGGAGAAAAAGTATAAGGGTTGACCAAAACTTCAAAGAGGTAGTTACCTTGTTAAGATTGATCTTAAGTATAGTCATTTTGAGAAGGGTGTTTAGATAATACCTAATATAATTGGTTGGTAGATCCCATCAAAGGTGATGAATAGGGTGTTTTAGAAATTCCTAGATGTGTGAGTGAGTAGACTCCTCTAAAAAGGGAAGAAGTGTAATTCACCATGGTTTAGAGTCATCTTGTGTGATTGAGGTGAATGTTTAGTGATAAGCAATGTATGGATCCGACCTTAGTTGAATTGATATGAATTGTGCTTAGAAAGTCCGTTTAGGCTTCCTCCAAGGGGGAGATGATGTGCTTGGTTAGAAAGGTCGTTGAGTGTTCCTAATGTCTAGAAGTTGGATTTACTTGTATTTGTCACCCTAGAAAGGTTGAATGAGTGGGAGTTTTAGTCCCCGTTTTGTAGGCCCATATGAAATCTTGAGATGATAAGTTCCTCTTGGTTTGTATTATGTGTGGAGTCATGTATGATTTTGTGTTTCCATGATTTCTTTGTATGCATGTTGTTCTTGAGAAAATTATGTTTTAGTAAGAAAATGAGCTTGTATGATTATTTTTCCTCATGTTGTTGTGTGTTGAGTAAAAGTTGCCTTCATGCTTCATGAGATGAATTGTTGAACATGATTTAGTATGCTTTTATGAGTAAATTGCATATGAGCTCCATGAGATGGTGTTGAGTATTCTATTAGTTTGGAGAAGGTAGTTCCTCCTATGAATATGATGAGTTATGAGATTTCATGCATTTTTGGGTTGTTAGATGTAGTTCCTACTCCCTTGTGTTGCATTGAGTATGTTTAACTTGGAGATGAAAGTTCCTCCCTTGAATTGTGCATTATTATGATGTTCCATGCATGATGGGCTGCTAGTCTTGAGTCTTTAATTCCGTAAGGTGTCTAAATCGTCATTCTAGGACGAATTATCCCAACGGGGAGACAGTGTAACACCCCGGAATTTAGTAGGTTAAACTAGAGCCTAAATGTGAGGGTTAACGTCAAGAGTGAAGGGCAAGGGCCAAGTGAATTGGGTGAGGGCCATGGCAAGGGGGCCAAGGCTGCCAAAACATGACTAGCCACTGCCCACCATAACCACGAGTCATGGTGCCACCCGTGGTGGGTGAGGCAGTGAGCTCATAAAGCTGCCCAAGAAAGGCTCCCCTTCACGAGCCACTTCACGGCTCATGGTGATGACCACGGACCGTGGGAAGGCTCGTGGGGTTGCCTTCACCACTTGGGGGCTTGTTAAGTTAAGGGAGGCTACTGGTCAAGGGACCACGGGCACCACCACGAGCCGTGGTGCCCTAGACGGGTCGTGAACATGGGCATGGTCCCTGACACCCCACTTTAAAGTGGGGGTTATTTTAGGTAATTCCAGTTTAGGTAGTTATTAAATGAATTCATTTTGTATTGTTTTAATACACCTATATAAGCACTTTTAAGTCATTAACCAACCCATTTAATCCATTAAATCCCAAAACCCAAAAGAGTTCATCTTCTCCAAAATTCTCTCTCTAGAACTCAAGGAAGAAGAAAAGTAGAATTGAAGCTAGGGTTGAAGAATCAAGCTTTTCTCCTCAAATTTGTGGGAATTCTTCAATAAGGTATGGTAGCTCTCAATCCATGGGTAGCCTTCACCTATGGAGCCCCTTCAAAACCCCCAATTTCAAAGCTTGAAAACCCAAAAGTTAGGGTTTGACTGAATCTCATGTATTCCATTCAAATTCATTTTTAAAGGTTGAATTATCTTTGTTTATGGATATATTGATGATTTTACATGATTTTAAGTAGAATTCCTCAAGAATCCATGAATTACCCTATTTTCTCAAATTGGATCTTAAAGTGTGGGTATGGATGCATGTAGAATGTTGTAGAATTATGAATGTAATGAATTTATTACTTGAATTATGTTATTATCCATGTCTAATGTAGTAATTCTAGATGTGTTGATGAATCATATATATGGTCCTTGAAGGGAAATTTATGAGAATTATGCATGATATGAGATTTATGTATATGCTTTATGAACAATTTGAGAGTAATGTGATTATGTCAATGATATAATTGCGGTGTTGTTGAAAGGCTATTCACACACACACACACTTATGAATGAATTATGAATGAAGTTTCTTTGATTATGATAATGATGATGTGTTGATTGAAAGGCTATTCTCATACACTTGTGAATGAAGATGACATGTTGTGAAAGGTTTTCTCACAATATGTGGATTCTTAGGTTGGAAGGATATTCTCATATATTGAATCTATGAGCTATCTTATGAATGATGTGGGAAGGAGATAGATGTCCATACGTGAGTTGAGGCGGGGTATCTATTAGCAATCTCCATATCCCATTTCTTCCAAAATAATGAACTAAAGTAATGAAATGTTAAGTACTTCGTGGAGAATAATGCTAAGCACCGAGTGGATATTGATTGAGATGGAAACTCATATGTGAGTTAAGGCGGGGTTTCTAGTAGCAATCTCTTGAGATGGATGCCCATACGTGAGTTGAGGCGGGGTATCTTGTAACAATCTCCTTATCCAATAACTATGTGCCCTCATAGGTTATTAGCTAGTGGGTCCACCTAAGCTAAAATGTTACGAGTTCTACCTTAGGCAAGTAGACCAACCCTTGTCGGTGTGGGTAACACCGGATTCGATGATTTGCTTACATGGTCTATGTCGGTTAAGCCTTACCCCCACAATGAATGATTATGAACAATGGCTTCTCAAGAATGCACTACTTAGTGTGGGTGGGGGTATGGGACTTCATCCATGCATTGCACAAGTAGGCTTTGAGAGTAGTTATGGTGTGTTCCTTCTATGTTATGAATATTTATGAAATGAAGTATGCTTAATGTGGATTGTTGCTATGAGTTGCTTTCCTTAATATGACTTATTAAATGTGAATGTTTTCTTGTCTATGAGTATGAACAAAGGATGAGATCAAAGAATGGTAAGTATGATTATGATGGCCTAAAAGTGGTTCTTAGTGTAGATGGGATTATGGGATCTTTATCTATGCATTGGACAAGTATAACTTAGGATTACTTCTGAGATGGTTCTATTATGCGTTGAATATGCTTATGACTTCTTCTTTTACACTAAAGTTCATGATGATTTTCAAACTTGGTAAAGTGCATGCTTTTCAACTAAAATATCATTTTTAGCATGTTTTCAAGGTTTTTATGCATGACTATCATACTTAGTGCATTTTTGCACTAACCCATATTTCCTACATTTTTCTATAAGTGTAGGATCCGGTTCTTAAGGCGATCTTCTTTGGTTCAAGCTTGGATCGACTATTCTCCTAGCTTGTGTAGAGTCCTCAAGATTCAAGGATGGATATCTTCATTTAGTAGTTTCATTCTAGTTATTTCATTTTCGGACTATATTGTATGGGCTGTGTCCCTATTTGATTCAAAGATTGTATTACATGGATAATTGAGACAAGTCTAGACTTCCACTTGGTTTTATAAAAGACTTCGATTGTATGGATAAAATTTTAAATTCTGCATCATTTCTTTTATCTTATATTATGATATTCTAAGGAACTTGTATGAGATATTTCGGGGTTGAGTACGCCTTGTCACATCTAGGGGCTACTCCTGGGTCGTGACACAATTTGATACAGATGTTGTGCACCAAGGGAGATCCAACAAATACACTTTCATAATTGAAGGTAAAAAGTATGTGCTTGCACCTCTCACTCCATATCATGTGATTGAGGACTATCGGGCTATGAAGGATCTTCAGGAGAGAATAAGGGCCGAGAAGGCAAAAGGCGAATGACAAAGTTCCACCATAGTTCAAAAGGAGGGAAGTGCCTTGGTTAAAAATACGAAGAACATCTGCATGATATAAAATCCAATCAAGAGTTTAAAGGGTATGGATGAGGAATGCTTTCTAGTATGCCTTGTCAACACGAAACTTTTGTTGCATGCTTACCAAGATACTAGCACTTTGCCTAGTATTATTTCTTCTCTTTTGCAGGGCTATGATGAGTTATTTCTAGATGAGATTCCTGCTGGATTACCACCCTTGAGTGGAATCGAGCACCAAATAGAGGTTGTACCAGGTTCACAAATCCCCAATCGTCCGCCTTATAGGAGTAATCCAGATGATACCAAAGAGCTATCAAGACAAGTGGAAGAGCTTCTTGAAAAGGAGTTGATCGAAGAAAGCCTAAGTCTTTATGCCATACAGGTAATCCCTTTTCACAAAAAAGGATGGAACATGGAGAACGTGTATTTATTGTAGAGTCGTAAATAAGATCACGGTGAAGTATCGACATCCCATTCCTCGACTTGATGATATGCTTGATGAACTATGTGGTTCTATTGTTTTCTCCAAGATTGACCTTCAGAGTGGGTATCATCAAATTCGTATGAAACAGGGTATGGCCTTCAAGAAAAAATTTGTGCTGTATGAATGGCTTGTGATGCCATTTGGATTGACAAATGCCCCAAGCACTTTCATGAGATTGATGAACCCTGTTCTCAAACCTTTCATCAACAAGTTTGTTGTGGTGTATTTTGATGACATACTTGTGTATAGTAAGACAATAGAGGAACATGTATCCCATTTGAAACAAGTGTTTGATGTCCTACTATGAGAGCGTCTCTTTGCTAATCTCAAGAAATGTTCATTTTCTGTTGATAAAGTTGTGTTTTTGTGTTTTTTGTGTTTTGTGGTTAGTGCAAATGGGATTGACGTCGATGAAGATAAGGTGGAGTCCATCAAGACTTGGCTGACCCCAACCAATGCAACCGAGGTAAGAAGTTTTCATGGGTTAGCATGTTTTTATCGGCGATTTGTGAAGGGCTTTAGTTCAATTTCTTCTCCTTTGACCGGAATGATCAAGAAAGATGTACCTTTTGTACGAGGTGAGGAGCAGGAGAAGTCTTTTCAAGCCTTGAAATTGATGTTGAGTTCTGCACCCTTCAACTACCCAACTTTGATAAGGTCTTTGAAATTGAATGTGATGCTTCACGTGTTGGTATAGGTGGTGTGTTGATGCAAGAGGGAAAAACATTAGCTTTCTTTAGTGAAGAGTTAAAGGGAGCTATGCTCAAGTACTAAACTTATGACAATGAATTGTATGCACTTCTGCGGGTGTTGGCTTAATGGAAACACTATTTGTTGCACAAAGAGATCGTGATAAGGACCGATCATGAGTCCTTCAAGCATCTTAAGGGGCAATCCAGGTTGAACCAGCGACATGCTAAGTGGTTTCAGTTCATTGAAACCTTTCCATATGTGATCAACTACAAGCAAGGCAAGGAGAATGTGGTAGCAGATGCTCTATCAAGAAGGTTTGTATTCGTAAATACCTTGGTTTCTAGAATGAGGGGGTTTGAAAGCTTAACGGGGTTCTATTCTACGTATTCCGACTTCAAAGATACCTTTGATAATCTTAGTCAAGGGAAGCGAGTTGATAGGTACCAATTGGTTGATGGGTTTTTTTTTTTAAAGATGGCTGAGCATGTGTGCCCAGGAGTTCATGGAGAGAGCTATTTGTCAAGGAGGCTCATAGTGGTGTTTGATGGGCCACTTTGGGGTACCTAAACACTTGATATTCTTAAGGAGCAGTTCTTTTGCCCAAGATGAAGCATGATGTGGAGAGGATTTGTGGGAAATGTCTAGAATGCAAGCAAGCCAAATCCACGACTAGGCCCCAAGGTATGTATACTCCTCTTCTTACTTCTAATGGTCCGTGGATGGATATTTCTATGGATTTTGTGTTGGGACTTCCTAGGACTAAAAGAGGGCATGATAGTATATTTGGGGTAGTGTTTAGATTTTCTAAAATGACTCATTTTATTCCTCGCCATAAATGTGCTGATGCATCCCATGTAGCATCTTTGTTTGTTATCAATGTGCTTAAATTGCATGGAGTCCCTCAAACCATTGTTAGTGATAGGGATTCTAAGTTTCTTAGTCATTTTTGGAAGAGTCTATGGGGTACACTTGGTAACAAACTTATGTTCTCTACTTCTTGCCATCCTCAAATGGATGAACAAACCGAAGTAGTCAACCAGACCCTTGGAAGCATGCTTCGATGCATGATTAGAGGAACCCCAAATACTTTGGAAGATCGTTTACCCTTGATTGAATCTTCATATAATCGGTCTTTCCACTCCTCTATTGGAATGTGTCTCCATTTGAAGCATGCTATGGGTTTAAACCTTTTTTTCCATTAACCATGACTCCTTTGTCTAGCAATGTTGTTGTGACGCCAAGCAAAGGGCAAAGGAGATGATGAACAATCATGCAAAGGTTAAAGAGGCCATTGAAAAGAATAATTCAAAGATGGCCATTCGAATTCGAGGACAAATAATTTTCAAGTAGGGGAGGATGATAACATGGGCAGCATGGATGACACTAAAATGAGTGACATGTACCCCTCAAAACTGTTCACACGGAGTCAAGGAAAGGATCTCCAAGGACAATGTTCATGAAAAGGGAAGCATTAGAGGAGCTTGAAGGTCACAAAAGAAGGACATACAATGTGTTGAAAGTAAATTAAAATGAGAAGGAAGAAGGAAAGAGGCCATGTCTGAAAATGGTCAATTCATGAATTCGAAAAATCACAAAAGAAGGCAACCAAACAAGGCCCTTATCTCATTAAGGGTAAAATTGTCAAAGAGTGTCTTCTTTATTTCCGTAGTATAAATATTAGGCTTGTTTCATTTTGCAAGACTTAGAGTATGTTGAATGTTGAAATTGGATACTCTCAAATTGTAGTTGCTAATTTAGTGTTCACTTAATTCCCTTAAGGAATTAGTGAGTAATTAGTGTTTAACTCTTAGAATTGATAGTCAACTTCTTCTAGGTTAATCGATCATCGAGTTACTCTCTTTGTGCATTCAATTTGGTTTTCTCATTTCGTTTGAGTTTGGGTTATTCTTGTTTGATCGGATTCAATTAAGAGGTGAAGGTATAAAGTGCTTTGTTTCTCATAAATTCGATTAGATTTTGATGATTCCACATATGTTTTTTTTTCTTTCAATTGCCTCTTCCATCCTTATCAGTACCCCCATAGGATGATGATCTTAAGATAGACATTAGTTAGTGGATCCAAGTAAGCTAGAAGTTCATGATTCTACCTTGGCAAGTAGGACACTCTCTTTTAGGTGTGGGAGCATTACAACGGATTTCATGGTATAACTCACATGGTCTCTATGTCAGTTGAGGCTACTTCCCACAATAATAATGAACTAAGCTTACTTCAAGAAGTATTTCACATGTGTTCAAAGATTATTTTTCTTGCATTGACCATAATTGCGATTTATGTTTTCTAACCCTCTTATCTTATGTTTTGACTCAGTCTTTGCATATCACGAAAAGACCTTTTAGCATGATGTCATAACTTTTATGCATTGATATCATACTTGGTTCATTTTTGTACTAACAAATACTCTTGAACATTGTTTCACTAATGTAGGGTCCGACGCTTTTATTTCGTATCTTCGTGGCTAGGATCACTTAGTAGATATTAAAGATCGGTGAGTCCTCATGTTTCGAGGACTGAATATTTATTGCTTATTGTCTCTATAGTTTTAGAGATAATATGTGATGTACGGGTTACGTCCCGATCACTCTTGATGTAATTGATGGCTTTTTAGACTATGTAGACTTCTGCTTCATTTTGACAAACACTTTTATGATATAAATTTTCTTTTAAACTCATTAGATTCTATTATATTGTTTATGTATGCTAAGTGGCTTGTGTAAGACATCTCGGAGTCTTATACGCTATGTCACATGTAGAGTCTACTTTGGGTCGTGACAACAGAAGTGACTCCTGCATAGTCGCTTAAGCGGCCTGTTAACTTCATTTGACCGTTCGCAGAAGCGAACTTCTCTTCGTAGGGGCGACATCAGAGACATTTTTTCTGCCAGTTTCAGGTCCTTTTTCTACTCTTTTCGATCAGTTTCCTTCCAAGCAGCCAATACCTGAAATCAACACAATTCAATGAATAATTAACCTCTTTCTCTACTTGAGTGCCACAAAATAATAAGAAAAGAGCCACAAATGAGTGAAAAGAGCCACTCATGACCACCCAACAATAAGAACATTGCTTGTCCTCGAGCAAAATAAAATCGAAACCACAAGAGACACTCAATTTAAGCACAATACACCTCCATTTCAACTAAGTATCAAGATCGTGACTTTGGTTAGTACTAATAATTAACATACAAGCAAGTGATTTCCGATTCGAGCAAATCCTCCAAGTTCAATTAAAATTTCCAAAAACAATGCATTTTCAGGAATGATGAAGTGACAACAATAATTCTCAAGAATTGACTTAGAAACACTAGTCAACTAAATAACTTCCGTAGACTCAATTTCGGAATCTATAAACTTCACCATTCTATCCTAGTTTTCATGCCCTCAAAAGAAATAAAATGTCCCACATATGCACACAAACTTAGTCACAATACAAGGGACAAAAACATAAAACTCTCACACTCACAAGGAATATCTCATGGACAAAAGTCTCACACCATAAGCTTTCCCATATTCTTAATGAACATTGACTCAAACTCATTAGGTTAGAAATCTCAAAGGGCTTTGTTAAGCTTGTAATGTAGGCTTAGGGAAAATTAGGATATAATTTACGTACAATGACTACACCCTCCTTAATTACTACACAAAAACTCATAATTTTCCAAGTTTTGCACTTTTCTTCACTTTTAAAAGTAATGCAATTTTCATATTATTTTTTTCAGTTTTCTTTTCTCATTTCCACTCTAGTTACCTCGTATGCAGCTATTTTCAAACTTTGGAGGATTTAAGTCTCATTTATTCACTTTCTATCCTTGTTTTTCAAAACTTTTCTTTCATTAAGACTTTTTCCTCCATTTTCTACCTCTACTTTTATATCAAGTCCTCATGTGGTAAGCATCCCTTCTATGAATTTCCCATAACACTCCCCAATTTAGGCTTTTAGTCCATAACATTCAAAAGCAGGGAAGGTTTTGAAAGAGGGTTACTTGTTCAACAAGGAGAATGCTTGTAATGAGGTTCCCAATAAAAAAGTTAGGCTTAAAGGGGACAACTAAGGATATATTTAGTGCAAAGGTGGGATCCTTAGTCCAAGTGGATTTCAAGAACAATCACAAAGAAAGCCTAAGATCATTGATCTAACCAAACTCAAATAAGACCAACATCTCAAGACCAAGTATATTAGTACAAAAAAGTCACAACCTCACATCAAAGAAATAACAAGGCCAACAACACTCAAAAAATGATGATTTTCCCTTAAGAAATACGTCACCCAATCTATCATTGGGCAAATTCAGTTTTCACAAGGCATTCCAATCATACTAGCTATAGGTACTCAAACTTCCCCTACTCCAAGGAATACATGAAGAAAACACCACCATTATGATTTATTATCAGAAAAAAACTAAAAAAAAGATAATCAAAATGACCAATCCACATGAGATAAAAAAACTCGACAAGGGCAATTAAAAACAACAATCCAGAATATCAATCCAAAACATCAATTAAATAATAAAACCACCCTAAAGGGGTGAACCCCCAATTAAAATTGGTACAATTTCCTCATGGTACAACTACGAAAATCATAAAGAGAATACGTCAGGGCTTCCTAGGATGCCACAATTCGCCTTGCTCATAGTGGCCTCTCTGTCAATAGCTCCCTTGTCAATAGACCACGTAGCTGGTTCATCTCCGAGCTTGAAGTCTAGAGTGGTTCGTTTGCCTTCAACACCTTCTAAATTCCTTTGACTCCTTTCAACATCCGTGTGAAGAACTTGTCCCTACTATTCTCCCACTTCTTCAACTTGCAATATGAGATACTCCACTCACCACGTGACTTGGATAAACTGACATATGTCTTCTCCAAATTATCAAGCTGAGTTTTCTGCTTCCTTTGATCTCTCAAGTAGGCATCAAACTCATGGTGTCACACATATGATACAGGACAAGAAGATGTCTCACCCGGACATTGAGGCAGCCTCACTATCTCTTTCACAATTTTTAATTTACTAGCCAAAGATTCAAATGGCCCTAAAACTGGAGGTATAGGAAAATCCTCCTTCGTTGCACAGATTTCCCTGAATTAATTTTCCTTTTCTTTCTTTTCACCGAATGCCTTTACCTCAGATCTTAGGATGAAAGATATGAATTTTGGGTTCCACCCAAGTATCAGTTGGGAACAGTAACACTTCAGCCCATCTGCACAACTTCGTGTTCAAAGAAGGGATAAGAAGATTGAGGCTATCATGGAGCTTGAACTCTCGGAACTCATTTTCTATCAAGTGGCACATATTCAAAAGGACTTCATCAAGTACACAAGCCACGATTTGTGCCTTTAACACCAGAATATTGCTAATGTTCCTACTTAGGGAGATTCGACTGCAGACAATTGACATCCATGTTCTTGCTTCGACCGTCAAATCAGAGAATATAATTTCATTCTTTGTAATAGCCCATGGGAAATTACTACATGGGCATAGATTTGATGCTAGCCAAGGGCCCGACTCACAATCCTTAGATTTGAAGAACACAATGTCATGATCTAGTAACCCATATATTTCATTTATTGCTTCCAGCCCGTAATCAACGACTTTCCCTCGAATATTTATCAACTTTGTTGACATGTCGGTCTCCATGAGGTTGGAATAGAATTATGTCACCCATTTCTTATTTGCCTTGCATGGTTCAACAATGAAGCAAATCCATCTGGAGTTCTCCAACTTTTAGTAGAAGTTTTGAAGCATCTCGACCATCTTATCAAGTGCAATTCCTCTCTTAACAACCAATTTCTTTCTGATCAAATCATCGTAGTAGTTCTCCTCAACTCGGAGAGACACAAATCAATGTTGGTCATGGTCAACCACAACTTCATTTTCAATACCAAATTGTTGTTCCACTCTTGACTTGTAGAAATATGAAAATCAAAGTAGCATGAAAGTGTAAGAAACATGTATTAAACAATGCTTTTATATTGGTCGAAGTCAAAGAAAAGTGTTAGAAACCAATCCGGGATAAACAATAGGCCTGTTGAAATATTGAACACTGGCAGAAATAGGCTGCAGATCTCGCAAAAGGAGACCATGTTCTCTCAAGTGAATGTCGCAAAAGCGAAGATCATTTTTTCCACAATAAAGTCACTTATGTGACCTGTCGCCTCCTCAACATGAACAACCGAATTTTCACACAATTTTTGCAAAAAAAATACATTTCCAAGGGTTCAGTTCAAACATTAATTAAATAAGAAATCCAATTACTCACTCAATTCCAAACAAAAAACTTTCGAAATTAATTTTGAGTTCTCAAGGTCATTTTAACAATCACATGCTGAACATTTTTTTTCATCAATTTGATTAATAAATCGGTACTGAAGAATTCTACAAATATAATAAATTAACCCACACACATGCAATCAACAAATATTAAGCAAGATTCAGACAACTCAAATAAAAATTTAACCCCCCAAGTTGAGAAGTTTTCATTTCAAACAATACCCACAACTTTAACCAAAGCAAAAGGAATTCGAGAACAAATTTACTATTTTAAGAGAGAAAGAGTGACAGAGACATACCATAATGTGCTTTCACAATGAGACCAGGAGATTTGGAACCAAAGTTGAGACAGAGGAGAAATAGCAAAGGGTTCCCTTTTTATATTTCTGGTCTTTCTATGTGTTTGGCTTCTGCATTTTTACTTTTGAGGTCTCTTGCCTCGCTTAAGCAACGCTGTTGTCACTTTTGCAACCTTTGAATTAAGGGCAGGGTTCACTTTTGCAAGTGCCCCTCTGCTTAAGCTATGTTCTCTTTGGGGAGAGGGTTCTGCATTTTCACACTTCACTTATGCGAACTTCTGCTCGCTTTAGCGACTTTCGAGGCCATTTTTAGCAGGTTGCTCACTGTACATTTCAGAGGACTCAAGGCCCATAGGGTGATCCGCCCAGCCTTATTGGGCGAGCCCAAGCACCAAAAAAGTTCCCCTAGTCCTATTTTGAAGTGTTTTTAGCCCTGAAATTAATTTATTTCGAGATCCTTGCCTCCAAACCTATTCACATGAACTCCAAACACTCTTAAAATTATTAGGATTACTCAAAAACAAAATAATCTATCCTAAAAATCAAAACTCGAAATTAAACTATAAATTAAACTTATTTGGATACATATGGGTTGCCTCACATCAAGCACACCATTTAACATCGCGATGCGCCGTTTACATCACCCTTTGTGTTTCCACTTAAAGGTGATGAACCTTTTCCCCAACTTTAGATCATCTTCTCTCTATGGAAAATGGGGAGTACAAGAGAGCATCAAGAGTGTCACTCGATCACTATACTTTGAAGACTTGAGTTTCTTACCTAACATTGATTCATATTTTTGCTTTGGATCATTGGGAAAGAGTAAGAAGCTCACTAGGGAATTTAAGCATTGAATTTCATAAGAATTGGCCTCCAAGTGAGTGTTTTCAGCATATTGGGTTGTTATTGGCTTAGCCTTGTTGCATACACCCAACTTTTCATCAATGATCATCTCAAACCATTCTTCCTCAAGACAAGACATGGTCCCTTCTCATAGGGCCTACAAACCCCCAAGCATTTTATTGTTATCACAATAAGAAACAAAAGCAAAGGAAAAAGAGAGTAAAGATAACTATTTACAATTCAGATAGAAACAAGTAAACTATAAATCCTTAATTAATTCAATACGCCTAATTTTTCCCCTACAACAACTCCATTTTTTATAAAGTTCAAATTACTCTAACAGCAAGTTAAAAGAAGAATTGGTCGTTAGCAATAAAAATACCCAACAAGATAGTCGGGATTGAATCCCTTAAGGAATAATTTGTCAATAATTGAAAAGACAATGAATTAGAAACTACTAGTTTGACTCTAAACATAATAATACACAGTTATATAAATAGGTTTGGTTTAGTAACATAATTCAGATTGGGAAATGAACAAATCAAGCAAGGGATAATTGGGAATCGAGAAATTCGGGATGCAAAACTCATTCAGTGATGCATTGCAGTATTGATGAGTTCGAGTTTTTGACTCATTTAGAGCTTTGTTTATATTGATTTAGTGTCCTCAAATGCTTATTTTGTGCCAATAACTGATGTTAAATCCTTGATTTTCAGGAATATGAATTGAGGAACAAAGCAAGGACACTAACAGGTAAAAAGGAACAAAACAGGTTGAAAAAATGAAGATGGACGAGCCTGAGGATTGCCAAGAACATTCGGAGTGTCACCGAGTGGCTCCTCAGAGCACCTAAGGTTTCAGTGTGCCAAGCTCTAAAGGAAAGAACCAAGTCGGCTAGGAAAAGGGACAGTCGGTAGATGGCCGAGTGATTCCGTAAAACCAAGATAGATCTCCCAAAGTTACAGGCCTTGAGGATGCTGAGTGCCAAGGTAAAAGGGCGATGGAAAAGACCAAAGAGCAGCTAGCCGAGTGGTTTGGAGAGCCCGACCTACTTCACCGAATGAGCTTTCATAGATTATTTTCTGTGACTATAAATATGTTTTTGAACATTTAGTTTTGTATCTATCTATCTATCTATCTATCTACCTATGAATCAATCAATAATAAAACTTCTGAACTTAGAAAATAATTCGGAGACAATTTTCTCTAGATATCTTCCTTAGTTTTGAAGGATTGATGAAATTCACTTTTGAGAAATTGGAAGTGGGTGTTTGATATTCATCAAATTGAAGCATTGTAAAGATAAAATCACTCTTATCCATTTGATGGATAATATATTTGGTAATTGTTTTCACCTTTTTATAATGTCTAGCTAAAATGTTAAATTCTTGGGGTGTGATTATTGGCTGATTTAACTTATGGGTATTGCTAATTGTTAGTTTAAATGCTATTTAAAAGTGAGTTTAATCATTAACTGTGGTTTAATTTAAGATTTGTAGTTGCAAATGCAGATCTATGTTTTTGTTCTTGGCTTGCTCGAGAGAGAGCTTTTAGAACTAAGGTTTTTGATTAATGGTTTTTGGATATTGGGTTGATTTGGGTTAAGCTCGAAAGAGTGAATCCTAAACCCAATTCCACACATTTAGCTCGAGAGAGTGAATGGATTAAAGTGTGGGCTGCTCTTATTTTGCATGCTTGTTGATGTTCGAGAGAAATCACTTGATTCAGGGTAAATTGTTCGAGAGAAAGTTTACCTCCCCTATAGCCTAGCCTACTCACTAATATCTAGTTATTTACTAATATTTGCAATTATCCATATGTCTATATTGCCTATAATCGATCACATCCAAAGAATCCGTCTCATTATTGTTAATTCTTATTGTTTGTGACTTCTATGTGTAGTTGATAATCAAAACCAAAACCCCCATTTGACATTCGTGTCACCTCTTAATTTGAATGATGTCCTTATTCGATAATTTTTATTCCTATGACTTATTTGACTGCGTTTATACTTTCCAATTGAATCTGAAACACATACTGCTCCTTGTGGGATTCGACCCCAACTCATTTAGTTGGGTTTTATATTGATTTACGATAGTTGACACTTAGAATTGGATGAAGTATCTTTGAATATTAATCAAATTGGCACCACGGCCGGGGAGTGGTGTTGTTTGAAATTCTTTTGGTGAAGTTGAATTGTGTTCTTGTTAGTCATAGTTGAATCTACTTACTTTTAGTTTTTCTTTTTGTGTTGCTTATTAAAACATAGGAAATGAGTGTTAACGGTTGCAATGGTAGCTAAGTGGGCCACCAAGATGACATCAGGAATCTCAATGATGTCAACGATCCGAATGTAAATGACCCAAATCTAGTGGGTGGAGTTGGTGCCATTCGCTTGCCTCCAACTGAAGGAAACGTTGTTTTCCACATTACAAGCACCATGTTGCAGCTCTTTCAATTGAAAGGTTTTTTTAGTGGGTTGGCTCATGAGGATCCCCATGAGCATATAAGGAATGTTGTTGATGTATGTGGACCGTTCTCCTTTAAGAACATATCTCAAGAATCGGTCTGGCTGAGGTTGTTCCCATTTTCTCTAATGGGAGAAGCATGCAAGTGGTTGGCTGAGTTGCCAAGAGATTCTATCACTTTGTGGGAAGAGCTTATTACCGCATTCCAAGTGCGATTTTCCCTCCTTCGAAGATGGTGACTCTTCGGGACAATATTCAAAGCTTCAAGAGTTTGGAGGGTGAGCCAATCCATGAGACTTGGCTAAGGTGCAAGAAGATGATGGTGCAATGCCCAACTCATGGATTGCCCGATAATGTACTGCTACAATACTTCTATAGAATCCTCGATTCAGTGAACATGGGGGTGGCTGACCAACTTTCTCCAGGAGGTTTAATGCATCAGGCTTATGAGATTGCATCCCAACTTCTTGATGGCGTGACCAAAATTAACCGGGCAGGGTACACCCGCGAAGATCAAGTCTCTCATGTTACTTACAAATTGACAAAGGAACATATGGAAAAAGATCAAGAGAGAGACCAAAACATGGCAAAGATATTGAACCAGCTGGACATCTTGGCCAAGAACGTCATGGGTGCTGGTACAAGGAGTGTTAATGCTATTGGTGTTGTTGGTGTAAACCCCGAAGAGGCCAAACTTGAAGTGTTGTACTACGAGGAAGTGAACTTCCTAGCTAACCAAGAAGGAGGTTATCGTGCTAACTACCTAAGGCCGGGTGGTAACGAAGGTTGGAAAAGAGATGAGGGTTGGAGAAACCATGATATGGAGTGGCGTGATCGTAATGCTACCTGGAAGGAAAGAGAAGGGGAGAAGGATAGGTACGGTCCTCCCCACAAGCGTCAAAAGCCCAAAGATTCTGAGGGTGGCCGGACTGAGGATATGCTCTCACGTATTCTCAACAAGGTTGAAGGGTTTGATAAAGTGTTGAAAGAAATGAAGGAAGATGTATCGACTCTCAACCAGACAGTGACCTCTCATTCCGTCTCTATCAAGTAGTTGGAGACCTAAATGGGTCAAATTTCTTCGCATCTAAACCCAAGACAACAAGGGGGGTTGCCTAGTGACCCTATGGCAAACCCAAAGAATGAAGTTTTAATGGGTACTTACATCGTGCCACGACGTTAACTATGGCACTTCTTGGGAGATAACCCATGTTTTTAATGCTTTGTGTTTTGTTTTGGAATAACGGGTGTTGATTGTGCAGGTCGAAGTGTGGAATATGTTTGAAAAATACAGGTTGGCAAGCAAAGAGTCCAGTCGGCGACTCACCGAAGAGGTTGGCGATCCCAATTTGGACCGCCATTCGACTCTTAAAAATAGCAAAAAGGAGTCTGTTAAACTCGGTGGGCCCATGGACAAGTCGGCGACTCACCGAACAGGTCGGCGATCCCAATTTTGTCCGCCGTTTGGACCCCCAAATTAATTGGAGGTCCTGTAAAACTTGGCGAGGTAAGTCACCACTTGGCGTGTCGCACAGTGGTTCGGCGAGGACGACTAATATCGCTGAAAGGGCCGCGAACTGAAAGGTTTTAAAAGGCCAAAGGCTTAAAATTTCAATCTCTTCCAGATTCCCTCACTTTTATCCTCGTGTAATCACCCCGCACTCTAGATTTTCAATATTTTTCCTAGTTTTACCGCTTTTGCTATTTGATCTCGTGCTCGCAGTAGGAATACATTGCCTCCTTGCTTTACAAATTTGTATTTCGGCTTAAAGGTTGGTTTTCCGAACCCCAAACTCTTATTGCAGTTGAACTCGAATGCATCTGTTTTAATCTTGATTGATGTGTGCTGGGCCTGTTCTGTAATCTTATTTGTGTGCTAGTTTCCTCTTTTAATTTTGAAATGTGCTTAAAATGCTTATAATGATGATTTCCCGAGTTTTGTTCTTTGAAATTGATAATAAATTGTTGGGTTTTGGTATTTTGTTGTTGGGTCTAGTCGGGTGAAGTCTAAGTAACCCCAATTGTGCTAAATGACGTACTTTGCCCAATGATGGAGCGTTTGACGTCATTCTTAAGGGCAAAAGTCGTCAAATGGCTAATTTTTGCCAAATCGGGGGAAGTCTGAGTACCCCGGTGGCATGGGTCTAAGCCTAATTGCATGAGTGTGTTGTTTAATTTTGTTTTCGGGGGCTGCGGGCTTGATTTTGGGAAACGGGGTTGAAATTTGGCATGTTGGGCAATTCGGCGAGCTTGGTCGAACTCGTCGAACCACTCGGCAGGTAGCCAACGTCCCCCTTGATCACCTTTAATTTCATGATTTGGCTAGACTATAGTCTGCAACTTTTGGTGGGAAGTCTGAGATCACCGAGTGCACTCGGCGACTCACCGAAGGTCTCCCTCGATCGCGTTTTCTACGCCCCTAACCCCTAAAACACACTGTAACTTTCGGTGGGCTAGTTTAAGCTCACCGAGTGAAGTCGGCAATTCACAGAGAGGCCCTGCATATCGCCGACCTGTCATTTTTCTGGAAAATTTTTGATCTTGTCCTTTCGGCAAGCCTGATCTGGCTCGCCAAAGTTACTCGGCGAGTCTTTCTGCAACATGTTTTCTGCATTTTTCTTGGATTGGTTCTAACTTTTTCCTATGTGTTTCGCAGAGATGGCTAGGACCAACTTGGATAACAGTGGTTTGCCGCCCTGCAAATGAGCACGGGGCATAGTGATTAATGAGGGAGCAGCTGCTCCTTCCAAAAAGGGAAAGAAGGCACCTCCTAACGGAGGCAAGGGCAAGGGCAAGCTCCCACAACTGAGATACTGGAGCACAACTCCGGTAGTGAGGGGGAGTCTCTTGATTCTCAGGTCTCACTCTCCGAGCCTGATGAATACTATCCTCTACAGTCCCAGCGAGTAGAGATTCGTGTAAGGACTCACCAAGATTCATCTAGAATCCCTGAGTCTACCCCTCCTATTGCTGATACAGTGCCGGCTCCGGCGCAGATGTTGGTTCCAGCGCCACCAGTTCAGGGTCCTCCTCCCCAGCTACTCAACATGCTAAAATCCAAGGGATTGAGGACCATCCTTGAAGAAAAGAGATTGTCCACAGACGGTGTAGTGGACAGGTACCCTAATGTGTGGGACAGTCTCCAGTTCCACAGGTTTGAGCAGTTCACCAGGCCTTGAGGCCCCTACATCCCTACATGGGTCAGATAGTTCTACACTGCCTATGGTGATTGAGTGCTCAAAGGAAAGAAGAAGGCCAGTACCTTTGTCCGGTAAAGTCTGTGGTGGTACGGGGGAGGACAGTCAGATGCGACAACAATGAATTAAACATCGTATTTGATAGGCCCAGAGACGTCGAGCATGAGTACTAGAGGATGATGACTTCACATACTCTGGATGACATAAAGGGCTGGCTTGGTCCCCTCATTTCTGACACCACACCGAGGTGGATTGAGGAAGGAGCTCCCATTGAGAAGAAGGACTTGAACATCGCCGCTAGGTAATTGTTCGGGTTCATTAGCAGCTCAATAATGCCTTCACAGAATGAGTCCATCCTCCGCCACCTAAAGGTGGCCTGTCTCGGATCAATCATCGCCAAGAAGAGGCTCAACTTAGGACTCATTATTGAGCAGGAGATGGCCGTGAGGGACAAACAACGTCAGACGTCCCTTCCTTTCCCAATATTGTTAGAGAGTTATGTCGGCGTGCTGGAGTTCCTCGTGACGAAAAGAGGGACATAGAGGTCACTCCTACATCTTCCACCAATATCCAGCGCATAGAGGCCGAGTACACTCGGGATGAGGCGGATAGGAGGAAAGTAGCGCCGGTGGATGCATCTACGAAGGTTGATGTTGAGACTATACCTGCAAAGGCATCTTTGCCTACTCCTACCTCCGAGCCTTCAGGTACACCCACTTCCACTTCTTCCCAGTCTCCTGGTTCTTCTGTTGCTTCCCAGCCCACCAGGATTATTCAGGCCATGATCCTTAAGATGGGGCACCTAGTCCATTCTGCCGATGAGCGGGCTACCCGGTTAGAGGCCGAGGTGCCTTGGATGATTGAGCGACCCATCTTAGCTGCATTGACACCCCTCCAGACATCCATTGATGCTCTCGTGGTGAGAGTAGAGACTTGTGAGAGTAGATAGGTAGTTGCTTCCGAGGTGACGACTTTAAAAGCTGATGTTTCAGATTTGAGGAAAGATGTAGACTATCTGAAGTCCACAGACTTCACTTCTCTCTTTGAGTCAGCTGAGGCTCAGGATGACCTACGGATGATGTCGCTACTGATGAGTCAGAGATGGAGACGGATGAGGAGCAACTTGAGGAGCGAGAGGCTTCTGTGTATGATGATTTAGCCGACTTGGAGGGTGCTATGTTTGAGACTCCCTGACAGGATTCTTTGAGGGACACGTCCATGGTTGGCTCTAGTGGAGCCAATGTTGATGTTGCACCGGGCACTGATGCCCCGATAGATTGAGCGACTATGTACACTGGATTCTTCTTTACCTCCCTCTCTGTCGTTTTTATTATTGTGATTATTTTTATTGCATTTGAGGGCAACTGCTTTTTATTTATGGTGGGGTGAGGTATTTCTATACCTACCTCTTGTGTATATATTGGGTTTTGTATTTTAAACTGTGTTTGGATATTATCTTGTGGATATTTGAGCTTATGGCTCCTTGTTATGAATGAAAATGGTTTTTTGACCCATCTGAAATTTTTTGCCACCTCTTGATGTATGTGAATGTGGTTGGTCTTGTGAAAATTTGAGTATCGGTTATGATCAATAACGATGACTTGAATAGTCCTCTTAATCAAACAAAACTGAATGCGCGGCTACGGTGAGGCCAAATAAAGTTGCATAGATAATATGTGGACTCTTTGCATCTTGTTGTGACTAGCCGGTTATCGAATGGAGTCTCTTGTGATGAACATTTCACACTATCTCGAATGAGTCTCGTTTGATATTGGTGTCAATGCCTTGTGTGATGAGCTTACTTTGAACCTTGTGTGATGACACCTAGAATTTGCCCCGTTGGTCTGGTTGACTAAGTGATGCAAGCTCTTAAAGTGATCTTAGGCAACAATTTTGAAGAGTGAAATAATTTGACAATATACCTCTTTTGTGGCCAACCTTATGAGGAGTGTGAACCTTGCTTGAACCCCCTTTGAGCCTTATCCTTTTCTTGGAAGAAACTTGATGCAATTATGACTTCTCTTTATCCATTCACCCATAATCCTCAAAAAGTGTGGTTTGATTGAATAGCCAAGTTAGGCCAAAAGCCTGATTTGGGGGTGTGGTGAAAAGAGAAGGTAAATCAAGAAGTGTAAGAAAATCCCCCTTCTAGCAATGGTCTTGAAAAATATGGAACCCCTCCATATAAAGAAAAAGAGAAAGAAAAGAAGAAAGCAAAAGAAAACGAATGAAAAAAGTTGTGAAATAAAGTTGTGAAAGTTACAAAAGAAATGGGGTGTCCGGTATTCCATTGGAATTTGAATAATTGGGTGAATTTTAAGCATGATTCAAATGTTGAAGAAAGAGAAGAAAAAGATGTTCAGACCATATTTCATGAGGGTAGCAGCTACTGTGCCTAAATGACCATACCTTTACACTCAGCCCCGTTACAAGCCTTGAAAAGACCTTCGAGATCTTGAGTGAGCTGAAACGAGTGTTGATTGGAAAATAAGGGTAAACCTATGGGTGAAGTTATGCATGTGTTCATCTTTGTGAGTGTGAGAGTTGTATGTGATTCCGGAGCTATAAATTGTTGAGAAATTGTGTGTGAATATGGAATCATCTTTGTTGTGACGGCATTTGAGTACCTTTGTTGAGCTTGAACTTGCATTTGAAGAAAGTATTGTGAACTTGAGTATCTTTGATAATGGTGAGTAACAACTTGAATCTTTGAGTCCACAATTGATCATTGCATGAGTAAGTTGACTTTTGTTGTGTGCATTCATGATTGAGTCTTATGTAGCACTGTTTGAGACGTCCTTTTTGAACTGCTGAACTTGGGTTTTACTTGAGGACAAGCAAAAGTTTAAGTTGGGGTGTTGATGAGTCCGAGTTTTGGACTCATTTAGAGCTTTGTTTATATTGATTTAGTATCCTCAAATGCTTATTTTATGCCTATAACGGATGTTAATCCTTGATTTTCAGGAATATGGATTGAGGAACAAAGCAAGGACACTAACATGCAAAAAGGAACAAAATAAGCTAAAGAAATGAAGATGGGCGAGCCTGAGGATCGCCAAGATCATTCGGCGTGTCGCCGAGTGGCTCCTCAGATCGCCTAAAATTCCAGTGTGCTAAGCTCTAAAGCAAAGAACCAAGTCGGTAAGGAAAAAGGGCAGTCGGTGGATCACCGAGTGATTCCCCGAAACCAAGATAGATCGCCCAAAGTTACAGGCCTTGAGGATGTTGAGTGCCAAGGAAAAAGGGCGATGGAAGAGACCAAAGAGCGGCTCGCCGTGTGGTTCGGTGAGCCTGACTTACTTCACCGAATGATATTTCGTAGCTTATTTTCTGCGAGTATAAATACGTTTTTGAACATTTAGTTCAGTATCTATCTATCTATCAATCTATGAATCAATCAATAATAAAACTTCTGAACTTAGAAAATAATTCAGAGACAGTTTTCTCTAGAGTTCTTACTTAGTTTTGAAGGATTGAAGAAATTCACTTTTGAGAAATTAGAAGTGGTCTTTGATATTCGTCAAATTGAAGCATTGTAAAGACAAAATCACTCTTACTCAGTTGATGGATAATCAATTTGGTAATTGTTTTTACCTTTTTATAATGTGTAGCTAAAACCTCAAATTCTTGGGGTGTGATTATGTGATTATGGGCTGATTTAGCTTATGGGTTTTACTAATTGTTAGTTTAAATGCTATTTAAAAGTGAGTTTAATCATTAACTGTGGTTTAATTTAAGAATTGTAGTTGCAAATGCAGTTCTATGTTTGTGTTCTTGGCTTGCTCGAGAGAGAGGTTTTAGAACTAAGGTTTTTGATTAATGGTTTGTGGGTATTGGGTTGATTTTGGTTCAGCTCGAGAGAGTAAATCCTAAACCCAATTCCACACATTTAGCTTGAGAGAGTGAATGGATTAAGGTGTGGGCTGCTCTTATTTTGCTTGCTTCTTCCGAGAGAAATCACTTGATTCGGGGTAAATTATTTGAGAGAAAATTTATCTCCCCTATAGCCTAGCCTACTCACTAAAATCTAGTTATTTACTAATAGTTGCAATTACTCATATGTCTATATTGCCTATAATCCATCACATCCAAGAGTCTGTCTCATTATTGTTAATTCTTATTGTTTGTGACTGCTATTTGTAGTTGATAATCAAAACCAAAACCCCCATTTGACATTCGTGTCATCCCTTAATTTGAATGATGTGCTTATTCAATAATTTTTATTCCTATGACTGACTTGACCGCGTTTATACTTCCCAATTGAATCTGAAACACGCACCGCTCCCTATGGGATTCGACCCCAACTCATTTAGTTGGGTTTTATACATATTTACGATCTTTGACACTTAGAATTGGATGAAGTGTCTTTTAAACGTTATTAATCAAATATCAAAATATGCTAATTCAATCATAGGTAGGCTAGGTCATCTTCAACAACACAAACCTTCTTTCAAGATCATAATGCTATATCATAAAATCTCCCTTTGGTATCAATCATGTAATTCAATAAAACAACCTCATACCATAATTTAGACCTCTCTTTTGAGCAATCCCTGCATTCAATAATGAAAACCTAAATCTCTCTTTCGAGCAAACTCAATATTCAAGGGTAATATGTGATAATCAATCTTATTCTCCACTTCATGAATTTTCTTTTGAGCAACCTGATAACGCTCAAGTACACTTCATCCGATTTTAAGTGTAGGCAGTCGCAATCAAGTAATAACCCAACTAACAGTGGTGTCGATCCTATAGGGAGTTATATGGTAGAGAATTCAATTTCGAAGTGAAAGTAGTGTTCCAAACGTTTGTAAAAGTAGATATTTTCGAAACAATTAAGTAAATGGCAAGGTTTGACAACTAGTGTCAATTTGGGGGATTAGAGTGAACAATTAACAACTACGAAAATACGGGAGTAATCAAGTAGAGAGGGATCCTTGGGGATATGATCTATAAAATGCCAATTTCATTGTATGGGTGATTCTTATTTACTAAAAGTCGTTGAATTTTAGTGGCTAGGCTAGGCTTTGAGTGTAACGGTTATTTCTCAATCAACTATTATGAATCAAGCGAGTTCTCTCGAACCTCGATAAGCCTAACAATTATGAACAACCCAAAACCTCAATTAATCTACTCTCTCGAGCTAGATTAGTATGATTGAATTCAGACCCACTTTCTCAAGTTGAATCGACAATAACCCAATCACTACAATTGCTTTAATTCTAAAACCTCTTTCTCAAGCAAGCCTAGAATGTTACACTACAACAACATTTGCAACTAAAATTCATCAATTAAAATCAGTAAATACTAACACCCATAAGCTGATTGAAATATTCAATCACATTATCACACCTCCAAGAATGGGGTTTTTAGCCAATCATCATAAAAAGAAAGAAAATGTTACCAATTATGTTCTCCATCAGTTTGGGTAAAAAAATGCAAGTCTTCACAATGCTCAAAATCAGCTCAAAATCAAAACCAACCCTAAATTCCTACTAAAAAAGACTAAAAACAATGTTAGAATGGTTCAAAATCAGAAACCCAGGATTAGAATGTGAGGGGACTCATTTTCTTCATTTCAAAATTCTATTTATACGTTCCAAGATTTTTTGCTTCGGAGCCATTCAGTGGAATTAGTCGGGCTTCGCCGACCAAGTCAGTGACGCGCCAAAAGATCCTTTCCATCGCCTTCTTCGCTTGACTCTTCACAACTCCCCTTCTGTGACTTTAGGCGATCAGAATTACCATCGCCGATCCAGTTGGTGCTTCACCGACTTACACATTCCATCGCCGAGTTGGCTTTTTTCCCTGGGCTGGCCTGCTCTAACTTTTGGCGAGCTAAAGAGCCACTCGGGGAGTCGCCGAGTGGCTTTGGCGATCATCAGTCTTTCTTTTCTTTAGCTTTTTCACTTCTTTTTTCCCGGTAATATCCTTGCCTTCACTGCTGCAAATTACCATTTAAACATCAGTTTGGAGCATAAAATAGGCATTGAGGATACTATAACTTTGAATATTGAAGCCCTAAATGAGTCGAAATCCCCGAATCATCAACACCCCATACTTCAACTTTTGCTTGTCTTCAAGTAAAAGACAAGATCAATCAGTTCAACATGGATGTCTAAAGATAGTGCTACTCAAGACTCAACATGAATGCACACAAGAGGTTAAAACTACCCATGCAATGTTCAATTGTGCACTATAAGTTTCAAACTGTTACTAGCCATCATCAAATAGAACTCAAGCTCACAATGCTTCTTTCAAATACAAATTCAAGCTCAACAAAAGAATTAGAATGCCCTCACATCAAGAATGATTCCATGCTCACACAAAGCTTATCAAATTTTAAACCCATGCATGATTCTACCTCAAAGATAAACCCATGCATGATTCTACCCATAAGCTTGCCCGTATTTTCCAATCAACATGACATTAAGCTCAATCAAGATCACAAAGGTCTTTCAAGGCTTGTAACGGGGTTGAGGGTAATAGTATGATCATTTTGGCTTAGTGACTGCTAACTTCATGAAGCATGGCCTGTATTTCACTTTTTCTCCTTTAATTTCACTCTTTTTTTATTTTCATAGTTCACCCTATGTTCTTTTAAGCATGATTCATTGGACAACCCATTTCTTTTATCTATTGCACAAACTTTATTTCAACATTCTCTTTCTTTTTCAATCTTTTTCTTCTTTTGCTATTCCTTTCTCTTTCTTTTTTTATATGAAGGGGTTCAATCTTTTATTCAAGACAATCCATCAATGGAAATTTTTTCACAAACTTCTTAACTTTCCTCATTCTTCACCACAACCCCAACTTAGGCTTTTTGCCTAAGTTGATTTTTCAAATGGACCAATGATTCATGAAGGTTTTAGGTGATGGGAAAAAGAGGTCAAATGTATTCATATTTCATCCAAAGAAAAGGTTAGACTCAAATTTGTGCCAAGCTAGGTTCATACTCTCATAAGGTGGCCACAAAGAGGTATAATAGCAATTTGGTTCGCTCTCCACAAATTGTGCCTAAGATCATTTCTATCATTCGACTACATTAGTCGATTGGACCAACGGGGTAATTTCTAGGTATTACCAAGAACATATTTTGAGATGAATCTCACCACACATGGCATTCAACACAATCATGAAACAAGATTCTACAATTTTAGCTCGCGTGCAACAATCATCACAAGATTCATTTCAACAATCGGCCAGTCAAAATCTGATGCTAAGAGTTCACACATGACTTATGCAACTCAAATCTGCCTCATTAGAATTTCACAAATCTAACGTTCAATCAAGAGCACTATTCAAGTCATCGATATTGATCACAAACAATACTCAAATATGTAAGCGAACAACCACATTCACAAACATCAAGAGGTGAAAATTTTAATTTGGATAACAAAAGTAAGACATTCACATTAAAGATCAAAAACTGGTAGTCACAACAAGTAAACATTCAGAACAAGCTACAAAAAACAAATATTCACAAAAACAACCCAAAAGAGGCAGGTATGAAGATACCTCACCCCGCCAAACAAAAATAACAATTTTCCTCAATGTGAAAGAAATAAAAAAGTCTAGAAATAAAGCTGAAAGAGCGTTAGATCCCCCTGTCAGGCTAAGCCTGAGGTGAACTTTGCACATCTGGAGCTTTCTAAATCTGGGCATCAGTGCCCAGCTCAGCTCCATCCTTCACTCCACTGAAGCCCACCATCGATGTATCCTAAAGAGAGGCCTCCATAGTTGTATGCACCATTGTGCCCGCTAGGTCCTCCAGGTCATCGTATACTGCTGCATCTCGTGTACCAAGCTCCTCCTCATCAGTCTCGGGAGCATCAAACTCGGCATCATCATCATCCATAGCAGCATCTCCTGTCGTAGTAGACGGAGGGATCTCAGAAATGACTGGTAACTGTGTACTTGAGACTTCAGAAAGGTCCACCGTGCCGAAGAACCTAGACAGATTCATGGATTTAAGCTCATCCATATCACGTCTTAGGCTAGCAACATCGACTTTCAAAGCTGTAACATCATCAGATTTTTGTCCACCCTTCTCACATGCCTCCACTCTCACTGTAAGGGCATTTAATGTTAATCCATGTACGGCAATCAACTCCCGGTGATCTCTCAACATAGTCCGGATAGGAGCTAAGGCGGCAACAATAGCCATCTGAACCAAACTAGGGACAACAACCTCTAAAGTAGATAGAGAAATGCTAGGCTAGCAAATACGGAATAAAACAATGCACCAATCCTACCGAGTAGTTGATCCCCACACAAAATTAACAAGCGAAAATATAATCTAGAAATGATGCGTACAAGTGCAAAGGTCGAAAAATGTGAAATAAAGATAGATTTTGAATTTAAAATGGTTTAGGCCTTTTTGACCCTTCAGTTCGCGCGCCAGTTGGCGTCACCCACTTATGTCGCCAACCATTTGGCGATTCGCCAAATGGTGGTTTTGTCCGCCAAATATTACAAAACTCCAGCCAATAAGTTGGTCAAACCGGCGGTCCAGATCGGGCTTGCCGACCTGTTCGGTAAGTCACCGACTGGTATCTTAGCTCGCCTAATTGTTTTTTTCCCAAAACTTCAAATTTTCAACATGCGCATCGAACACCCATTATTCAACAATCAACATCAAAAATGAAAAAAATTGGTTTCCTCCCAAGAAGTGCCTTATTTAACGTCGTGGCATGACGAAGATGGACTTTCAAGCTGCATTCTTTGGGTTGACCATGGTATCACTTGGTAGACCCCCTTTTTGTCTTGGGTTTAAATGAGATGAGATTTGACCCATCTGTGTTTCCAGCTATTTAATGGACACCGAGTGAGAAGTTACAGCATCTTGTCGGATCCTTCCACTTTGTTGAGAATACGCGCAAGCATATGTTATGTACGGAAATTTTCAGGATCAGCCCTTTGCTCTTTTGGCTTTTGACACTCATGCGGGGGTACATAGCGATCCTTGTCGCCATCCTGCTACCTCCATTTTGTACCACGGTCATGCCATTCCCTATCTCGGTCTTTCCAACCTTCATCACGCTCTCTATTTCAACCTTGGTTTCCGCCCGCCTTGGATAATTTGGGGGTTCACTCCACCAACTCCGACTGCATTTACAGTCTTAGAACAACTGAACAACTTCCCATGACATGTTACGACAATAGATCCATTTGGGTCATCATCTTGGCCATGTTTTCATCCTACTCTTGGTCATTTTGTATTTGTTCCTTTGTCATCCTGAAGATCAAGGGAGACACTTGATCTTCCATAATGTACCAAGTGTGGTTAATGTTTGTCATCTCATCAAGACGAGTAGGTGCTAATTAATCAAATAGTTGTTGCATGATTCCTCCTTGAATGAGCTTGTCAGCCACACACTTGTTGACTGAATCTAGACACCGGTAGAAGTGTTGTAACAACACATTTTTCGGAAGCCCATGAGTTGGACATTGGAGCAGCAGCTTCTGAAACCTCAACCTTGTCTCATGAAATAGTTCACCATCCAACCGTTTGGAGTTTTGAATAATATCTCTTTCACGATCCAGGGGTACCCCATAGATGTAACATACCGTATCGAACCTTGAAGGATCCCATACAAGACACTTAGATTTCATAACATAAGAAATAGAACAACAAGAGTAAAACAATAATTCAAGTCTAATAGTTTTTATAAAAGAAAAGCGGAAGTCTAAAACACTTGTCTCAATATAGCCATCTAGTACAATAGAATGAACTTGGGTCTAGCCCATACATCATGTCCAAAAATGAAATGCATGAAAGAAAATGTAACAATGAAAGTCCTTCCTCGAAGCATGAGGACTCATCAAAGCTCAGAAATCTCGATATCAACCACTAGCAACGAACTAAGAAACCTGACTGTCGGACCCTACATTTGGGGAAATGTAGGTCAGAGTATGCGTTAGTATAAAACAATGTACAAAGTATGATATCTATGCATAAAACATTTAAATCATGCTAAAAGGGACATTTCATGACATGCAGTTGACCAAGCTAAAACATGATATAAAAGGGTTAGAAAACATAAGTCATAAAACATGGTCAATGCAAGCTAACTTCATTAAAACCTTCAACACATATGAGATACTTTTTGAAGTAACCTTAGTTCATTATTAATGTGGGGAATAAGCCTTAACCGTCATATAGACGATGTGAGTTATAACATGACCCCAGGTGTCTCGCACACTAAAAAGGGTTATCCTACTTGCCAAGGTAAGGACCATGAACTTCTTGCTTAAGTAGATCGACTAGATAATGTCTATCTAAACCATCACCCTATAGGAGTACATAGGTAAGGGATAAGGAGACTGCTACTAGAAACCCGACCTCTACTAACGGGAGAGCTTCAATTTCAATATCGTCTCAGTGCTAAGCATAAATACCACATAATAGTCATTTCTTCTAGTTCTTATTATCCATGGAAAGGCATGTCATCTTGCCAATCCAAGCTAAGTCATAATCCACGGAAGGGTATCTGTCAATAATCAATCCAAGCTAGGTTCATTCAGATAGCTCTTAATCTTTGATTCAATTAGGTGAGAAAACTTTCAACCTTATAATCCTTTACTATGTGAGAAAACCTTTCACATCTTGCTTTCATGTGTTTATGAGAACAATCCTTTCAACATTACAACAATAACATCATTATTGATACTTTACTCTCAAAGCATCCTTAAAACATTAGATAAATTTCATAAGAACACGCATAATCTCATAATATACCTTTCAAGGCTCAAAACCCACTTTCAATCATCAACATTTAGAAAACATGGGTAAGATATGGATTTTATCATAAATTCATGTAAAGCTAGCAATGCATGCTTAATTTCATAAAACTCTTCGTTTATAATAAAAATCCCACATCATATGATTCATTACTTGAAAACATAGGGATTACATGGGTTCATAGGGAAAATCATCATAAAATGATAGTATTTCATCAATTCATGCATAAGAGATTATAATCCAACAATCTAAATCAATAATCAAGAGAACCCATGACAATTGAAGAAAACCCTAACTCAATTGGGTATTTCTAACTTTGAAAATAGAGACATTTAGGAACTCCATGAATGGAAGGAATCCATGGAAGAAAACTATCATACCTCAAAGCCAAATGCCTATCTTAAATGGTGAAAATTGAGGCTTGCCTTGAAACCCTAGGTTATATCCTTCTTCTTCTTCAAGTTTCTAGAGTGAGAAATATTTTGGAGAGAGTTCTTCTTTTTGGTGAATTGAGAAAATGATTTCTATTGGGAAATTTGGGGTTTAAAATACATATATAGGGGTCTTAGTGAAGGGAAAAATGACGTAGTACAACAGTTAATCAATTAGGAAAAGACCCAACAACCCCTGAAACATAACTGCCAGCCATGACCCACGACTAGAGAATGACGGATCATGGACTGACAAAAGGTCCGTCCTGCGCACTCTTCAGTAGGTTCAGAGAGTTTGTCCTGGACCTACAGCTCCTGGACCACGGACTGTGGACCCACCGACGGTCCGTAGGTCCAGTCGTGGTTCCTGACTCGACAACTTTTGGTGTGGCCTATCCATGAACCCACCTACGGTCCGTGATCCAACCCACGGGCCGTGGTTGGCCTTCGTGGATGGCACATGGGAATCTTGAAATTTGCTATGGTGCCCTGTTTCGGATCCGGGGTGTTACAATATCTCCCCTTTGGGACCATTCTTCCTTGAATGAGATTAAAGCTAGTACGAAAAGAATATGAGAGGAACGAAAAATCAAACCTACCATGTAATGCATATAACCAAGGAGGAACTATCGACTCTAACCTAATACGTTGTCAAATCATCACAAGAGGGGTGAAACTAAATCTAACAGCCCGACATTAATTCCAAGCTAACATCCGAGGAGGAAACATCAATTCCAAGCTAACAACATACTCAAATGCATATATCCGAGGAGGAAACATCAACTCCAAGCTAAAGACATGCTCATAAAATCATATCAAGTAGTCCACATGCAAATCATACTCATATGCACATTAACATGTAAGAGTCAATTAAACAACTCATTTTCTCAAAACCTGAACTTTTCATAAAGCATGCATAGTAAGCAAATCATGGAAACACATAAAAACACATGACTCAAAGACAAAGAACAAACCATGAGGAACTCATTACCTCAAGATAGAGTAGGAGTAGAAGGAAAGAGATAAGGATATCGGAACATCATATCGGCCTCGGCCTCCCAAGTAGCACCCTCAACTAACTGATTCCTCCAAAACACTTTCACAGAAGCTACTTTTTTATTTCTCAATTTCTTGACTTGTCGGTCTAAAATCTTAATCGAAACTTCCTCATAAGAAAGATTTTCATCAACTCCCAAAACTTCTAAGGAAACTATAGATGTTAGATCACCAAAACATTTCTTCAACATAGAGACATGAAAAACTGGATGCACCGATGCCAACACATTTGGAAAATCTACCTCATAAGCAACCTTACCAATACGTCTCAAAATCTTATATGGGCCTACATATCGGGGACTAAACTTCCCATTTTTACCAAACCTTATTACACCCCTCATGGGTGAAATTTTTAAGTAAACCCAATCATGAATACCAAACTCAAGATCTCTTCTTCTTACATCGACATATGACTTTTGTTGACTCTGAGCCATTTTAAACCTTTCTCTAATAAGTCGAACCTTCTCTATGGCCCCATGTACCAACTCGGGAAACTTTACCCACGTAAAACCAACCTATAGGAGATTTACACCTCCTACCATAAAGAGACTCAAATGGAGCAATACCAACACCAGAGTGATAGTTATTGTTATATGAAAACTCAATCAATCGTAAATGGTCATCCCAATTACCCTTAAAATCAATCAAAAATCTCTTAACATGTCTTCCAAAGTTTTGATAGTATGCTCCGCTTGGCCATCGGTTTGGGGTTGGAAGGCCGTACTATGCTTAACCCAAGTACCAAGATCCTTTTTGAAAGACTTCCAAAACTGTGAAGTGACTTGGGTACCACGATTGGAAATAATGGACAAAGGCACTCCATGCAACTTTACCCTTTCTCTCAACTATAACTTGGCATAGTCCTCTGCCGAATAGGAACCCTTGACGGGAAGAAAATGGGCCGATTTTGTCATCCAATCTACTATAACCCAAATCGAGTCATGTTGTCGCCGGGTGCGAGGCAAACCAACAATAAAGTCCATGTTCAAATCTTCCCACTTCCAAGTAGGAATGCTAATATCTTGGGACAAACCTCCCGGTTTCTGATGCTCAACCTTCACTTGTTGACAATTAGGACACTTAGTTACAAATTCGACAATATCCTTCTTCATCCCATTCCACCCATAGACTTCCCGTAAATCACGGTACATCTTGGTGGCTATCGGGTGAATGGAATACCAGGAACTATGGCATTCTGACAAGATTAGTTCCCTTAATTAATCAACATTCGAAACACACAAACGACCTTGATATCTAAGTACCTCATCTCCAACTTGTGAGAAAGCCTTAACGGATTTCTTAAGCAGCACTTCTTTTAAGTCGACCAAAATTGGATCAAGACCTTGCTTGGCTTTCACATCCGCCGCTAAAGATGATTCTGAACCATTGTAGACCATAAGACTAAATAACGTTTCATGCACACCTCATCAAATTCTAGGTGCAAATGATCGTTAAGAAGTATAAAACCCAACGAAGAGTTGGGGTCAAACTCACAGGGAGTGGTTCGTGTTCAAATTCAATTAAGAAGTACGAATGTTATCTAACTAGATATAGGAATAGAAATTATTGAAAAAGACATGAAACAAATAAAAGAGGTGCCATTAAATGTCAGATGGGGGGTTTTGGTTTGCAATTATCAACTACTATGCAGTCACAAACAATTTGAAATAACAATAGGAGAGGAATTATCGGGATGTGATCGATTATAGGCAAATTTAGATATATGCATAATTGAAACTACTAGTAAATAGATAAATATCAATGGGTAGGCTAGACTATAATTGAAATATCTTTCTCTCGAACAACTATTGCGCTACAAGTAATTTCTCTCGAACATCAACAAGCATAGAAATTAAGAACAACCCATAATCTTAATACATCTCTCTCGAGAAAGATGGGTAGTATTGGGTTTAGGATTCACTCTCTCGAGATGAACCCAAATCAACCCAATACCTACAAACCATTAAATAAAAGCTTAAGTTCTAAAACCTCTCCCTCGAGCAAGCTAAGAACACAAAATTAGAACTGCATTTGCAACTACAATTCATAAATTAACCCTTAGCTAAAGACTAAACCCACTTCAATATAGCATTTAAACTAGTAATTGACAATACCCATAAAGTAATTCAACCCATAATCACATGATCACACCCCAAGAATTGGAGTTGTAGCAAAACATCATGAAAGAGTAAAAACGGTTAGCAAATAGATTAGCCATCAACTGGGTAAGAGTAATTAAGCCTTAAAAATGCTTCAATTTGCAGAAAATTTGAAACCCACTTGCAAAATCTCCAAATTGTATCTCAAAAAGTCTTCAAGTCTACTAAGGAACTATCCAAAACATCAGAGAAAACTGTTCTAGATTTTAAAAGAAAATAAAATTATAATAATCTCTGAATTTACAATTCAAAATTCTATTTATAGTCGCAAAAAATTAGCCACGAAATGCCATTGGGCGATATAAGTTGGGTTCACCAACTAGTTCGGCGAACCACCCTTTGCTCTCTTCTATTGCCTTTTTGCATTGGCTCGCAGCATCCTTAAGTTCTGTAACTTTGAGCGATCAATCTTGTCATCGTAGACCTGATCGGTTCTTCGCCGACTGCCCCCTTTCCTATCGCAGACTTAGTTTCTTCCCTCAGGGCTGGTACACTAGAACTTTAGGCAGTCCAAATATCCACTCGGCGGTTCGCCAAGTGATTTTGGTGATCATCAAGCTTCGCCTTTCTTCACTTCTTCAGTTTGTTTTGTTCCTTTTTGCCTGTTAGTGTCCTTGCTTGCTCCTCAATTCATACACCTGAAAATCAAGGCTTTAACATCAGTTTATGGCACAAATTAAGCATTTGAGGACACTAAATCTATATAAACAAAGCCCCAAATGAGTCCAAATATCGGACTCATCAACACCCCCAACTTAAACTTTTGCTTGTCCTCAAGTAAAACTCAAGATCAGCAGTTCAAAAAGGATGTTTCAAATAGTGTTCCATAAGACTCAACATAAATGCACACAACAAGGTTCAACTTACTCATGAAATGATTAATTGTGCACTCAAAGATTCAAATTGTGACTCACTATTACCAAAGATACTCAAGTTCACAATACTTGCTTCAAATGCAAGTTCAAGCTCAACAAAGGTATTCAAATTCCCTCACAACAAAGATGATTCCATAGTCACACATAATTTCTCAACAATTTAAGGTTCCGGAATCACATAAAACTCTCACACACACAAAAATGAACACATGCATGACTTCACCTATAGGCTTGCCCTTAATTTCCAATCGACATTCGTTTCAACTCAGTCAAGATCACAAAGGTCTTTTCACGGCTTGTAACGGGGCTGAGTGTAATGGTATGGTCATTTAGGCTTAGTGGCTGCTACCTTCAAGTATGGTTTGAACATCACTTTCCTCTTTATCTTTAACATTTCAAATATGCTCACAATCCACCCCATTATTCAACTTCATATGAACTATCGGATACCCCATTTCTTTTGTAATTTCCACCACTTTATTTCACAACTTATTCATTCTTTTTCTTGGTTCTTTTCTCTTTTCTTTTGTTTAATTTTTTTTTTTACATGAAGGGGTTCCATCTTTTTCAAACCATTACTCAAAGGGAGATTTCTCACATTGACTTTCCTTCTCTTTTCACCACACCCCAACTTAGGCTTTTGGCCTAAGTTGGCTATTCAAACAAACCACACTTCATGAAAGTTATGGGTGAATGGAATAAAGAGATGTCACAATTGTTCAAGTTTCTTCTAAGAAAAAGTGTAAGGCTCAAAATGTGCCAAGCAAGGTTCCCTCATCTCACAAGGTTGGCCACAAAAGAGGTATATTGTCAAATTCCTTCACTCTTCAAAGTTGTTGCCTAAGATCATTTCAAGTGCTTGCCTCACTTAGTCAACCGGACCAACGGGGCAAATTCTAGGTGTCATCACACACTCTATTCAAAGTAATTTCATCACACAAGGCATTGGTACCAATATCAAACAAGACTCCACACCTTTTAGCTAGTGTGCAATGTTTATCACAAGAGACTCATTCGATAACCGGCTAGTCACAACGAGATGCTAAAAGTTCAAACATTTTCTATGCAACTTCATTGGCCTAATCGTAGCCGCACATTCATTTCATTTAATTAAGAGCAGTATTCAAGTCATTAGTATTGATCATAACCGACACTCAAATTTGCACAAGAACAGCCACAATCACACACAAAAGAGGTGGCAAATGAAAATTTTAAAATTTGGTTCAAAACCATTTCTATTAAAAACAAGGGCCACAAGCTAAAATATCCACAATGTCAAGATCAAAACACATTTATAGATCAATAAAACCAAATATTCACAAAGAAAACAAAATCATAAGAGGTAGTTATGGAAATACCTCACCCCACTCAACTAAAAGAAGCAGTTGTCCTGAAATGCAACTAAAACAAAGATAATTAATAAAAACAACAGAGAGGGAGGTAAAAATCATCTTGTCTACTCAGTCACTCCGTCTGCCGGGGTATCAATGCCCGGGGAAACACTCTGAGGGTGGGCATCAGTTTCCGGTGGAGCATCAACTGTAGCTGCACCAGTCATAGTAGTGTCTCTCAGGGAGGTTTGAACAACAACATGTACCATAGCCTCCTTCATCTCAGTCAGGCCCTCAAACATAGTCTCCTCCTGAACAACAAGCTGCTCCTCACCAGTCTCAGCCTCGGAATCTGCAGCTGCATCATCAGCTCTAACCTTATCTCCGGTGGTAGCCGGAGGCACATCATAACGTGTTGGAATATCTATGCTCAGGTCATCAGGGATCTCCAAAGTTAAAAAAATCAAAGACATATCAGTGGACTTCATCTGGTCCACATCCTTTCTCAACTCCGCAATCGTGGCCTTTAATGCTGTCACCTCATGAGTAGCTCCCTGATCTCTCTCACATACCTTGATTCTTGTCTTGAGGGCATCAATAGAAACTCTAAGAGGTGTCAATGCAGTAGTGAGAGCTCTGTCAATCATCCCAGGAACTGTGGCCTCTAGCCAGGAGGCACGCACAGCAGCAGAATGGGCTAGGTGCCCCATCTGTAGCAGCATGGCCTGGGTGAGCGGAGGTCGGGATGCAGAAGTACTAGCAGCAGCTCTAGGAGGTGGGGGAGCAGCAGAAGAACTCAGAGTCACAGAGGAGGTAGAGCTAGAAATACCTAAAGGCCTAGTGGCCTGAGCAGGCAATACTGCCTCTGCAGGTAATGTTTCAATATCAATCGCCGGGGAAGTATCCACCGGAGCTGCCTTCCTTCTATCCACCTCGTTCTTCCGATACTCGGCCTCAATACACCGGATATCAGTAGAGGAGGTGGGGGTCTCCTCCACATCCACCTTCTCATCACGCAGAACACGGGCCTGTATGCACAGCTCGGTGATCAACACTGGAAATAGAAGAGATGTCTGACGTTGTTTGGCTCTCCTGGACATCTCTTGTCCAATGATCACACCTAAATTTAGACTCATCTTAGCAATGATAGAGCCAAGACAGGCCGCCTTTGTGTGGCGGAGGATAGACTCATTCTGGGATTGCATGATTGTGCTGCTAATAAACCCAAACCAGTACCTCGCCGCCACAGTTAGATCTTTCTTCTTTATGGGCTCTCCAGCCTCAATCCACCTAGGAGTACCGTCAGAAAGGAGAGGAGCCAGCCAACTTTTTATGTCCTTCAATGCCGTTCGCTTGATCGTACTCTGGTAGTCATCTGTGATGTTGGGAATGCATCCCAAGACGGCGTTTATGTCGTCACTATCACACTTTACCTTCTTCCCCCGGACAATAACTAAAACCACTAGTTTGAAGGTGCTGGATTTCTTCTTCCCTTGTGGTACCAACTCACCGTAGGCAGAGTAGAACTCCTGGATAAGGAATGTAGGGACCCCGGGGCTTAGTGAAGATCTAAAACGTGTGGGACTTTAGGGTGCGCCATATTTCCGGATACCTATCCACCACACCATTTGTGGATAATCTCTTCTCCTCAATGATAGTCCTAAGTCCCTCGGCCTTTAGTCTGTTGAGAGACTGGGGAGGAGGACCCTGTACAGGTGGTGCTGGGACCACAGTCTGAACTGAAGCTGGAGGGGGAGGATGAGCCGGAGACACCTGAATCCTAGATGGATCATGATTCCCCTTTGAGCGCGGTTCTGCTCTCCAGGCAAGTAGAAGTTGTTCATCCTCAGGCTCAGAGATGGAAGCCTGAGAATCCGGGAGGTCATCCTTGCATTCTAATGAGGTAAGGTGAGTCGCGTAGACCCCCTCACTGTTGGAGATGGCCACCGGTAACTCTACTACGGGCGCCTTGCCATTTCCTTTCCCTTTTCCTCACTTGGTAAAAAGTTTAGATGGTTTTTCCTTGGAAGCAGCTACTTCCTCATTGATTACGACTCCTCTTTCCTGCTTGCGGGGTGGCATGTCTCTTACTGACACTTTGGGTATATCCATATCTGCAGACCACATAGAAAAATGTTAGAAACAATTTAAGAAAAGTGCAGAAATCAAGGTGCAAAAAGACTCGCCGAACTTGTCGGTGAGTCGCCGAGTAACTTGGGCGAGCCAGATCGGGCTCGCCGAAAATACCAGCTGGAAAATTCTTCAGAATTAAGGCATGTCGCGATGATTAAGGCCCTTCGGTGAATCACCGACACCAATCGGCGAGTTTAGAGTAGCCCGCCAAAAATTACAGAGTATTTTAAGGGATAGGGGCGCAGAAAGGGGGATCTAAGGAATCTTTCGACCAGTCCCCGAGTGAACTCCGCAAGCTCAGGCTTTCCACCGAAAGTTACAGAAACAATTTATCCAAAAGATGAAATTATCAAAGGGGGAAATTGGTGAACCGCTGAACCATTCGGTGATATCAACGCAGCTCACCCAACGAGCCAGTTTTCAAAATCAAACACACATATCTTGCAATTAAGCCCAGACCCATACTGTAACACCCCGGGTCCTAGTAGGCTAGACTAGGGCCAAGTACGAGGGGGTAGCTAACCATGAAAGAGGGCAAAGACCTAAACTATCTTGGAAGGGTGAAGGAAAACCTTTTTTCCTTAAACCACTTAGCGAGGGGTAGTACCATCTCCAAAGTCACTTGGCGATTAGCCAAGTGAGCCTCCATCGCCTAGTGGGTAGCCCCCCCCCCTTGGCCTAGCTACTGGAACATTGGGAGAGGTAGGTCGGGGCTCGCCAACCCTGTTGGCGCATCACCCAAAGGCCCTCCCCATGGCCTAGCAAGCTGCCTCCACGTTGAGCATTCTGGAAATTTTGGCGAGCCAAGGGACCACTTGGAGACTCGCCAAGTTCCCTTGGCAAGCTATAGCGGGCAGGTTGGACACTTTTAAGTGAGAGTCTTATGGATCTTTCGTTATTTTCCCTAAATCGAAACTACACTGTTTTACTCTTTACCTAGTAAAGTATATAAGCTTTTTAAACTCAAAATTCACCAAATTAAGTCATTCTCCCTAGAATCCAAAAGAAAACCCCCAAACTTCATCCCCTCCAAAGAAAATTCTCTCTCTAGAACTTCAAGGAGGAAGAAGAAGGAATAAGGTGGAGATAGGGTTCAAGAATCAAGGCTATTTCTCTCAATTTCTTTGAAGAATAATAACTCAGGTATGGTAGTCCTTCATCCATGGATAATCTTCATCCATGGAGTCCCTCCAAACTAAATTCAAAAACTAATGATTTCCCCAAAGTTAGGGTTTGCTTCAATATTATGGTTCTTTCAAAAAACATTTTTAATGGTTGATTTATGATAGATTATGATTGAATTGATGATTTATTGTTGATTTATTATGAATTCCCCCAAGAACCCATTAAATCCCTAATTTCCCCAATTTGGATATTATGATGTGAATTGTTGATGATATGAAATTATGCTTGTTATAGTTGGGTTATTTGGAATTATAATTATATACATATCTAATGTAGTAATTGTAGATATGTTGATTGAATTATGACCTATGGTCCTTGAAGGACAAATTATGGGAATTATGTACGATATAGTAAAGTGATTATAATTATGATTGTGATCTAGTTGTTTGTGTTGTTGGAGGTTATCCTCATGCACACACTTATGTATGATAATATGATATGATGTGAAAGGTTGTCACATGTATTGATTCTAAGGTTTGAAGACTAGTCTCACCTATTGAATCTATGAGCTATAATATGAATTATGTTGGATGGAGTGTCAAGACATTCTCCCATGATTATGAACTTAAGTCAAGACTTAATATGTAGACTATGGGAATTAATGCCTAGCACCGAGTGGATTTGAATATGAGATGGAAGCTTATACGATAGTTGAGTCCGACTTCCCAACGTATATCTCATGAGATGGAAACCTTCTACCTTAGTTGAGTCTAGGTTTCTAGTAGAAATCTCCCTATCCTGTAACTATGTGCCACATAGGTCTTTAGCTAGTGGATCCAGTTAAGCTAAGAGTATGGTTCTACCTAAGGCAAGTAGAACAACCACTTTTCGGTGTGGGGTAGGCACCAGATTCCATGTTAGCTCACATGGTCTATGTCAGTTAAGGCTTATTCCCATTAGCACAATAATATGAACAAGATTATGAAATATGGACTATGGTTACTTAAGGAGTTTTACTTAGTATGGGTGGGATTATGGGATCTCACTCATGCATTGCACAAGTAGGCTCTGAAGGTATCTATGTCATGTTCCATTTATGATGTAACGATCTATGAGGTTACTATTCTTGTGACTTATGTTTTTAGACTATCTTCAAATGCTGTTTTCAATTAGCAAATTTCATGCATCTAACTAAAATGTCCTTTTTGCATGTTTTCAAGGTTTTCGTGCAAGACTAACATACTTAGTGCATTTTTTTGTACTAATCAATATTTTCCTACATTTTTCCAAAGTGTAGGGTCCATTTCTCAAGGTGGTCCCCATTGTGCTTATAGAATGGCTCCGGCGGAGTTAAAGGAGTTGAAAGAGGAACTAAAGTATTTGTTAGATAAGGGTTTTATTCAACCGAGTATCTCTCAATGGGGTCCTCTGGTGTTGTTTGTTAAAAAGAAAGATGGGTCTCATAGAATATGCATCGATTATCGTCAATTGAACAAGCTTACCATTAAGAACAAGTATGCCCTTCCAAAAATAGATGACTTGTTTGACCAACTTCAAGGGGCTAGTTATTTCTCCAAAATTTATCTTTATTCGGGTTATCACCAATTGAGGGTGAGAGGGGTTGGTATTCCCAAGACGGCCTTCCGAACTCGATATGGTCACTACGAGTTTCTAGTAATGTCCTTTGGTTTAACTAACGCTCCGGCGGTGTTCATGGACTTAATGAATAGAGTGTTCCGACAATATCTTGACATATTTGTGTTAGTGTTTATCGATGATATTTTGATCTATTCAAGGAGTGAGAATGAGCATGTTGTCCATTTGAGGGTTGTATTGCAAGTTCTTAAGGACCATCAACTTTTTGCAAACTTTAGAAAATGTGAGTTTTGGTTAAGGTTCGTAGCATTCCTTGTTCACATTGTGTCAAGCAAGGGTATCGAGGTAGATCCAAAGAAGACGAAGGCAGTCAAGAGTTGGCCTAGGCCTCTAACTCCCTCGGATATTAGAAGCTTTTTGGGTTTGGCCGGTTACTATTGGAGGTTTGTGGAGGGTTTTTCCTCCATTGCTTCTCTGTTGATGGCTTTGACTCAAAAGAAAGCTAAGTTTGTGTGGTCGGAAGCTTGTGAGAAGAGTTTCCAAGAGTTGAAAGACAGACTTACTTCCACTTTGGTGTTGACCTAATCGAAGGGTACGGATGGTTTCGTGGTATATTGTGATGCCTCTAGAGTGGAGTTGGGATGTGTACTTATGCAACATGGTAAGGTGATTGCCTATTCTTCGAGGGAACATCATGTTCATGAGAAAATTTATCCAACCCATGACCTTGAATTAGCGGCGGTTGTGTTTGCCTTAAAAATATGGAGGAATTATCTATATGGGGTGCATGTTGATGTGTTTACTGATCACAAGATTCTCCAATATTTGTTTAGTCAAAAGGACTTGAATATTCGCCAACGCAGGTGGTTAGAGTTATTGAAGGACTATGAGATGAGTGTCCTTTATCACCCCGGCAAAGCTAATGTGGTAGAGGATGCCTTTAGTAGATTGTCCATGGGTAGTTTGGTTCATGCAGAGGATGAAAAGAAATAATTGGTTCGTGATGTGCATAGGTTGGCTCGGTTAGGTGTTCAACTAGTAGATTCCCCCAAGGGTGGTGTCATGGTCCTTAATGGTTCCGAATCGTCCTTTGTGATGGATGTGAAGTCTAAGCATTACCTTGACCCTATATTAGTTGAGTTGAAAGAGTTGGTACTCAAAAGGTCTGTTGAGGCTTTCTCCCAAGGGGGAGATGGGGTTCTTAGGTACCAAGGTCGGTTATGCGTTCCGGATGTTGATGGTTTGAGGGAGCAAATTCTAGAAGAAGCTCGTAGTTCTCGATATTCTATTCATCCGGAAACCACCAAGATGTACTGTGCCCTACGGGAAGTCTATTGGTGGAATGGCATGAAGAGAGATATTACGGGCTTTATAGCCAAATTTCCGAATTGTCAACAAGTTAAGGTTGAGCACCAAAGGCCGGAAGACTCATTACAAGATACACCAATTCCCACTTGGAAGTGGGAAGAGGTGAATATGGATTTTATTGTGGGTTTGCCTCGCACCCGAAGGCAACATGATTCTATTTGGGTCATTATAGATCGGATGACAAAATCAGCCCACTTCATTCCCGTCAAGGTTTCTTTTTCGGCGGAAGACTATGCCAAGTTGTATATAAGAGAGATAGTGAAGTTGCATGGGGTTCCTTTATCTATTATTTAGGATCAGGGTACTCAATTTACTTCACACTTTTGGAAGTCATTCAACAAAGGGCTTGGTACTAAGGTTAAGCTTAGCACGGCTTTTCATCCCCGAACCGATGGGCAAGTGGAGCATACCATCCAAACATTAGATGATATGTTGAAGGCATGTGTTATAGACTTCAATGGTAATTGGGATGACCACTTTCCTTTAATAGAGTTTGCCTACAATAATAGCTATCACACAAGTATCAGTATGGCTCCTTTTGAAGCTTTGTATGGTAGGAGATGTAGGTCTTCGGTTGGTTGGTTTGAGTAGGTGGAATTTCTCTAATTGGTCCCGAACTAGTTTATGAGGCCATTGATAAAGTCTGACTCATTAGAGAGAGGTTGAGAACGGCCCAAAGTCGGCAAAAGTCTTATGCCCATATTAGAAGAAGGGATCTAGAATTTGAAGTCAATGATTGGGTCTATTTGAAAATCTCACCTATGAAAGGTGTGATGAGGTTTGGCAAGAAGGGAAAACTTAGTCCCCGGTATGTGGGCCCATACCAAATTTTGAAACGTGTTGGGAAAGTTGCGTATGAGTTAGATATGGAAAATGAGTTGGCCCCGGTTTATCCGGTGTTTCATGTTTCTATGCTTAAGAAGTGTATTGGAGATCCGGTATCCATTATCCCCTTATAAGGGTTAGGAGTTGATGAGAGTCTTTCATATGAGAAAGTTGCGGTAAAAATCCCAGAACGACAAGTTAAAAGGTTGAGAAACAAGGAAATATCTTCCGTAAAGGTTTTATGGAGAAATCATCTAGTTGAGGGTGCTACTTGGGAGGCCGAGGCTGATATAAAGTCCCGATACCCTCATCTCTTTCCTTCTACTCCTATTCAAGCGTGAGGTAAGTAGTTCCTCTTGAGTTCTAGAGTCTTGGAGTCATGTGTGTTATATGTGCTTTTCCATGATTTCTATATGTTATGCATGTTCTTGATGAAATTCATGTTTAGTAAGAAAATGTGTTTTCATGATTATGTATTCCTCAATATTGTTGTGCATGTAGTATGAGTTGCATATTTCACTTAATGAGATGAGTTGCTGAACATTATGCTTTTGAGAGTAATTCCATATTGACTCCATAAAGATGTGTTGAGCTTGTTTTAGTTGGAGAAGGTAGTTCCTCCTATGATTATGAGAAATGTTGAGTTTTATGCATAATGGGTTGTTAGATGTAGTTCCTACTCCCTTGTGATGCATTGATTATGTTTGAGATGGAGTTGAAGTTTCCTCCTAAGAATTGTGCATTATTTTGATGTTGCATGCATAATGGGCTGCTAGTCTTCAGTCTTTAATTTCATAAGGTGTCTAGGTCGTCATTCGAGGACAAACGTCCCCAAGGGAGACATATTGTAACACCCCGGGTCCTAGTAGGCTAGATTAGGGCCAAGTGCGAGGGGGTAGCTAACCATGAAAGAGGGCAAAGGCCTAAACTATCTTGGAAGGGTGAAAGAAAACATTTTTTCCTTGAACCACTTGGCGAGGGGCAGTAGCATCGCCAAAGTCACTTGGCGATTAGCCAAGTGAGCCTCCATCACCTAGTGGGCAGCCCCCCCTTGACCTAGCTACTGGAACATTGGGCGAGCTAGGTCGGGGCTCGCCAACCCTCTTGGCGCATCGCCCAAAGGCCCTCCCCATCGCCTAGCAAGCTGCCTCCAAGTTGAGCATTCTAGAAATTTTGGCGAGCCAAGGGACCACTTGGCGAGCTAAAGCGGGCAGGTTTGCAACATTTAAGTGGGAGTCTTTTGGGTCTTTCGTTATTTTCCCTAAATCGAAACTACATTGTTTTACACTTTCCCTAGTAAAGTATACAAGCTTTTTAGACTCAAAATTCTCCAAATTAAGTCATTCTCCCTAGAATCCAAAAGAACACCCCCAAACTTCATCCCCTCCAAAGAAAATTCTCTCTCCAAAACTTCAAGAAAGAAGAAGAAGGAAGAAGGTGGAGATAGGGTTCAAGAATCAAGGATATTTCACTCAATTTCTTTGAAGAATCATAACTAAGGTATGGTAGTCCTTCATCCATGGATAATCTTCATCCATGGAGTCCCTCCAAACTCAATTTCAAAACTAGTGATTTCCCCAAAGTTAGGGTTTGACTTCAATCTTATGGGTTCTTTCAAAAAACAATTTTAATGGTTGGTTTATGATGGATTATGAATGATGATTTATTGTTTATTTATGAAGGATCTTATGATGTGAATTGTTTATTATAGAAGGATGATATGAAATTATGCTTGTTATTATTGGGTTAGTTGGAATTATGATTATATCCATGTCTAATGTAGTAATTATAGATATGTTGATTGAATTATGACCTATGGTCCTTGAAGGACAAAGTATAGGAATTATGTATGATCATGATAATTATGTATATGCTTTATGAACTCCTTGAGAGTAAAGTGATTATAATTGTGATTGTGATCTAGTTGTTGTGTTGTTGGAGGTTATCCTCATGAACACACTTATGTATGATAATATGATATGATGTGAAAGGTTGTCACATGTATTGATTCTAAGGTTAGAAGACTAGTCTCACCTATTGAATCTATGAGCTATAGTATGAAATATGTTGGATTGAGTGTCAAGACATTCTCCCATGATTATGAACTTAAGTCAAGACTTAATATGTAGACTATGGGAATTAATTCCTAGCACCGAGTGGTTTTGAATATGAGATGGAAGCTTATACGATAGTTGAGTCCGCCTTTCCAAAGTATATCTCATAAGATGGAAACCTTCTACCTTAGTTGAGTCTGGGTTTCTAATAGCAATCTCCCTATCCCGTAACTATGTGCCCACCTTGGTCTTTAGCTAGTGAATCCAGTTAAGCTAAGAGTATGGTTCTACCTTATGCAAGTAGAACAACCCCTTTTTGGTGTGTGGTGGACATCGGATTCCATGTTAGCTCACATGGTCTATGTCGGTTAAGGCTTATTCCCACTAGCACAATAATATGAACAAGAGTATGAAATAAGGACTATTGTTACTTAAGGTGTTTTACATAGTATGGGTGGGATTATGGGATCTTACTCATGCATTGCACAAGTAGGCTTTGAAAGTATCTACGTCATATTCCATTTATGATGTAATGATCTATGAGTTGACTAAGCTTGTGACTTATTCTTTTAGACTATCTTCAAATGAAGTTTTCAATTAGCAAATTTCATGCATCTAACTAAAATGTCCTTTTTGCATGTTTTCAAGGTTTTCGTGCATGACTATCATACTTAGTGCATTTTTTTGTACTAACCCATATTTTCTTACATTTTTCCAAACTGTAGGGTCCGGTTCTCAAGGTGGTCCCCATTGTGACTAGTGCTTGGAATTTATCATCCTCCTTGCTAGTTGGTGAGTCCTCATTGTTCGAGGACGGTTATTGTAATTTAGTAGTTTCATTCTTGTATTTCACTTTCGAATTTTGTTGTTTTAGGGATGTGACCCTATTTGAGACTTCGATTGTAATAGATGGTTAATTGATACAAGTCTAGACTTCCACTTTCCTCTATGATTTTTTTTTTGTACGTAAATGTGTTTTACTGTTTATTGTTCTTTACTTATGTTATGTTATGCTAAGTGGCTTACATGGTCCCTTGCGGTCTATGTGCCTTGTTTAACCTAGGGGGTACCCTTGGGTCGTGACACATATGACCCATGCCCTCAGGGTACTCAGACTTCCCCCGATTTGGCCAAAATTAGCCATTTGAAAACTTTTGCCCTTAGGAATGACGTCAAACGCTCCATCATCTGGAAAATTACGTCATTTAACACAACTCAATGCTACTTAGACTTCACCCAACTAGACCCAATAAAAAATAACCGCAACCCAATAATTTAGGACAATTTTTAATGCATAAAACATGGGAAATAATTTATTTAAGCATTTAGGCACAAGCTCAGACAAATTACGGGCAATGCGACACAGAATATCTACCACAACACATATAAACATATATCTACCTATTGCATTTGAGTTTAACGACAAAATTAAAGTACGGGGTTCGGAAAACCAACCTGTAACCCGAATTGAGAAATTGAAAATCTAGGCGGCAAAGTATTCCAATTTCGAGCGAGATATCAGACAAAAATGCGAGGAAAAAATATTAAACTATTGAAGATTAATTAATTGGTGAGGGAGTACGAGAGTTGAAAATAAGAGAATATGAAGGATTTTGAGATTTCAAACCGTTTGGCCTTTAAAATCTTTCAGTTCGTGGCACCATCGGTGAAGTAAGTCATCCTCGCCGACCCACTCGGTGATGCACCGAGGGGTACTTTACCTCACCGAGTTTTACAGGACCTCCAGTAAATATGGGGGTTCAAATGGTGGACAAAAGTGGGCTCACCGACCTGTTCGGCGAGTCGCCAATTAAGCAATTAGCCTGCCGAGATTTAAAGAGTTCAACCTTAGGCTTGGTTGGTTCAATGGCGATCCAAGTCGGGCACGCCGACCTATTCAGCGTGTCACCGACTGGACTTTTGGCTCGCCAAACTGCCCATTTTCCAACACTTTTAACCTTTCAACCTGCCCCATGAACACCCGTTATTCAAAATCAAAAACCAAAGCATTAAAATCATGGGTTGCCTCCCAAGAAGCGCCATAGTTAACGTTGTGGCACGACGAGGATATACCAAATCAAGCTTCATTTTTGGGGTTTGCCATTGTGTAACTAGGAAACCCCCCTTGTTGTCTTGGATTCAAATGTGAAGAAATTTGACCCATTTGGATCTCCAGCTGCTTAATAGAGACTGAGTGAGAGGTCACCATCTGATTCAGAGTCGAGACACCTTCTTTCATCTCTTTCAACACTTTGTCGGACCCTTCGACTTTGTTACGAATGCGTGAGAGCATATCTTCTGTCTGGCCACCTTCAGAGACTTGGGCTTTTGACGCTCATGGGGAGGAACAAACCTATCCTTCTCCCCGTCTCTGTCCATCCAAGTGGCGTTACGATCACACCATTCTCTGTCACGGTCTCTCCAGCCCTCATCTATTTCAATCCTTGATTTCCACCCGGTCTTGGGTAGTTTTCACGATAACCTCCGCATTGATTGGCTAGGAAGTTCACTTCCTCATTGTACAACACTTCAAATTTTTCTTCATCGGGGTTCACTCCACCAGCACCCAGAGCATTAACACTTCTTGCACCAGCACCCATGACATTTTTAGCCAAGATATCTAGCTGGGTCATCATTTTTGCCAAGTTTTGGTCTCTCTCTTGATCCTTTTCGATCTGCTCTTTTGTCATTTTATAAGTAAGAGGAGAGACTTGGTCTTCACGAGTGTACCATGCCCTGTTGATCTTAGTCATGCAATCAAGGAGTTGGGATGCTATTGCATAGGGTTGTTGCATTATACCACCCGGAGAAAGTTGATCAGTCACTCCCTTGTTACTGAATCGAGGCTTCTATAGAAATATTGCAGCAGCACATTATTTTGAAGTCCATGGGTTGGTCACTGAAGCAATAGCTTTTTAAATCTCAGCCATTTCTTATGGATTGGTTCACCTTCACAGCGTTTGAAACGTTGGATGCCATCCCTTAGAGTCATCATCTTCGATGGGGGAAAGAATCTCACTTGAAATGCTGTGGTCAGCTCATCCCATGAGGTAATGGATTTCCTTGGTAACTCAGCCAACCATTTAGTAGCTTCACCTATCAAAGAGAACGGAAACAACCTGAGACGAACCGATTCTTGCGATATGTTCTTAAATGAGAATGGCCCACAAACATCAACGAAGTTCCTGATATGCTCATTGGGATCCTCATGAGCCAGCCCCCCAAACAATCCTTTCAATTGTAGGAGCTGAAGCATTGTGCTTGTAATGTGAAAAACCGCGTTTCCTTCAGCCGGAGATAAACGGATGGCACCAACACCACCCACTTGGTTTGGATCATTGACGTTTGGGTCATTAACATCATTGAGGTTCCCAATATCGAATTGGTGGCCATTACTTCCGTTAACGCTCATCTCCTCCTCTGTTTAACACAATCAACACAAAACAAAAAACAAAAATAACTTGATTCTACTGTAACTACAAAGATCACAATTCAACTTCAATAAAAGAATTATAAATAACACCACTACCCGGCAGCGGTGCCATTTTTATTACCGTTTCAAGCACATCTCATCCAATTCTAGGTGCAAACTATTGTTAAGCAGTATAAAACCCAACGACGAGTTGGGGTCGAACCCACAGGGAGCGGTACATGTTCATATTAAATTAAGAAGTACGAATGTGATCTAAGTAGATATAGAAATAGAAATTATCGAAAAAGACATGAAACAAATCAAAGGGGTGACATTAAATGTCAGATGGGGGCTTTGGTTTGCAATTATCAACTACTATGCAGCCACAAACAATTTGAAATAACAATAGGAGAGGAATTCTCAGGATGTGATCGATTATAGGAAAATTTCGATATATGGGTAATTGAAACTACTAGTAAATAGCTAAATATCAATGGGTAGGCTAAACTATAATTGAAATAGCTTTCTCTCGAACAACTATTCCGCTTCAAGTGATTTCTCTCGAACATCAACAATCATAGCAATTAAGAACAACCCATAACCTTAATACATCTTCTCGCTCGAGCCAGATGGGTAGGATTGGGTTTAGGATTCATTCTCTCCAGCTGAACCCAAATCAACCCAATGCCTATAAACCATTAATCAAAAGCTTAGGTTCTAAAACCTCTCTCTCGAGTAAGCTAAGAACAAAAAATTAGAACTGCTTTTACAACTACAATTCATAAATTAACCCTCAGCTAAAGATTAAACCCACTTCAATATGACATTTAAACTAGTAATTGAAAATACCCATAAACTAATTCAACCCATAATCACATGATCACACCCCAGAATCGGGTTTTTAGCCAAACATCATAAAAGAGTAACAACGGTTACCAAATCGATTAGCCATCAACTGGGTAAGAGTAATTAGGACTTTACAATGCTTCAATTTGCATAAAATTTGAAACCCACTTGCAAAATCTCCAAATTAAATCTCAAAAAGTCTTCAAGTCTACTTAGGAACTATGCAAAACTCCAGAGAAAACTATTCTAGATTTTAAAAGAATTTTTTTTATAATAATCTCTGAATTTACAGTTCAAAATCCTATTTATAGTCGCAAAAAATTAGCCACGAAAGTCCATTAGGCGATATAAGTCGGGTTCGCCTAGTAATTCGACGAACCGCCCTTTGCTCTCTTCTATCGCCTTTTTGCATTGGCTCGCAGCATCCTCAAGTTCTGTAACTTTGGGCGATCAATCTTGTCATCGCGGACCTGATCGGCGATTTGCCGACTACCCATTTCCTGTCGCCGACTTGGTTTCTTCCCTCAGGGCTGGCACACTGGAACTTTAGCCGGTCCAAATATCCACTCACAGTTCACCAAGTGCTTTTGGTGATCCTCAAGCTTCACCTTTCTTCACTTCTTCAGTTTGTTTTGTTCACTTTTTTCCTGTTGGTGTCCTTGATTGCTCCTCAATTCATATACCTGAAAATCAAGGTTTTAATATCAGTTTATGCCACAAATTAAGCATTTGAGGACACTAAATCTATATAAACAAATTAAGCAAATGAGTCCACTAACCAAACAACCAATCGGGCTGAACTATGAACATCTCGAACTAACTCTTTATTTTCATCTTCAATATGAGCAACATTTCCCATAGATAACGGACTAAGAGCATCCGCCACCACATTTGCCGTTCTGGGGTGATAGAGAATATTTATGTCATAATCTTTTGATAACTCAAGGCACCTTCTTTGGCGAAGATTTAGATCTTTCTGATTAAACACATATTGCAAACTCTTGTGGTCGGTAAACACATCTACATGCACTCAATACAAATAATGCCTCCAAATTATTAAGGCAAAACAACCGCCGCTAGTTTAAGGTCATGGGTAGGATAATTCTTCTCATGAATATTAAGTTGCCTTGAGGCGTAGGCAATCACTTTCCCATTTTGCATAAGCACACACCTTAACCCAATTCTTAAGGCATTACAATAAACCACAAATCCATCTATCCCTTCCAATAAAGTCAACACCGGAGCGGAAGTAAGTCTATCTTTCAATTCTTGGAAATGTTTCTCACGCTTTGGACCGTATGAACTTTCCCTTCTTTTGAGTCAAAGCCGTCAAAGGAGAGGCAATTGAAGAGAATCCCTCATCAAACCTTCTATAATAACCGTCTAAACCCAAGAAACTTCTAATATCTGAAAGAGTTAGAGGTCTAGGCCAAATCTTGACCTCATCCATCTTCTTAGGATCTACCTCAATACACTCACTTGAAACAATGTGGCCAAGAAAAGCTACAGATCTTAGACAAATCTCACATTTGCTAAACATCAAAAAGAGTTGTTGGTCCTTAAGAACTTGCAACACGATCCTCAAATGATCAATATGATCATTCTCATTTCTCGAATAAATCAATATATCATCAATGAATACAATGACAAACATATCAAGGTATTGTCTAAACACTGTATTCATGAAATCCATAAATGTCGCCGGAGCATTAGTCAATCCAAACGATATTAACAAAAAATTATAATGACCATACCGAGTTCGAAAAACTGTGTTTGGAATATCATCTTCTTTAACTCTCAATTGGTGATAACCCGATCTAAGGTCAATCTTACAGAAATAACTTGCTCCTTGAAGTTGGTCAAATAAATCATCAATTCTTAGAAGAGGATACTTATTCTTAATGTTCACCTTATTCAACTGATGATAGTCAATACACATACGAAAAGAACCATCCTTCTTCCTAACCAACAAAACTGGAGCACCCCATGGAGAGATACTCGGTTGGATGAAACCCTTATGCAATAAATCTTTCAATTGTTCTTTCAACTCCTTTAATTCTAACGGGACACTTTCTATAGACCCTCTTAGCCACAATAGAATCACCAACAGGAGTAGAGACAAAGAAACGATCTAACAACACATCGGGAAGCACATCAAACCTCATAGACACATATGGCATCACAAAAGACAAGGTAGCATCGAGATTAAGTAAAGCATATACATCAAGTTGGAAAACATTCAACATACCGGTAACCACATTGGGAGAACTCTCTTGTTCACCACGAGTGTGAAGTGTATATAATTGGTTATTCTTAGGAGCATTAGGACCCAAACCACTAGGAGGATCTTGCTTGCCCTCTCTTCCTTTACCCATAAGCATCAGGCAATCCCTCATTTTATGATAATTTTTACCGCAACCATCCGTGACATATCTAGGCACTTACCCTCGTGCACAGCTAGTACAAGTAGACATGGGAAATGAAGATCCACTACCATTCCCTCCTTGAGGCTTAAGGGTTAGACACCCTATCTTTGTCGAACTTAGAAGGAGCATTGGAGGAACCTTTACCGGAAAACCTTTGTCAAAATCTAGAACGACCATGTCCATCGGACCTTGCATGAGAAAAATTACCATCACCGGTCTTAGCCCTTTTTACCTCTTTAGACTTTTCCTTGAGTTTATCCTCTTCAATCTGTTGTGCATGAACCATGAGACGAGAGATGTCCATGTCATTAATGAGCATGGCGGTATGGCACTCTTTAACCACCATTTCAGACACACCCAAAACAAACTTACTCATCCTTGCCCTTGAATCGGCAAATATTGTCGAAGCATACCTAGACAATTGTGTGAACTTTAGAGCATATTCTCTCATACTCATAATCCCTTGTCGAAGGTTAATAATCTCAAGCACTTTGGCTTCCCTCTTCTCTAGGGGAAAGAACCTGTCAAGAAAAGCGGCCTTAAACTTCTCCCAATCAAGAGGACCCTCATATTCCGGTATCCCTTCTTTCCATTGGTTGAACCAAGTTTGAGCAACACCTTTTAGTTGATAAGCGGCCAACTCCGCATTTTACACCGGCGTCACTACCATGATCATCAAGACCTTATAGACCTCATCAATGAACTCTTGAGGATCTTCCTCAACTTTAGAACCATGAAACTCCGGAGTATTCATCCTACTGGAAGTCCCTTACTCTAGAAGCCGCCGTACTGACATTTGGGTTCACGGGAACTGCAACCTCCATATTGTCTTGGGCCGTCACAACTTGAGCCAATATTTGAAAAACAACCCTAAACTCCGCACGAGTCAATTGTTCGGCCAAAGGATCGATCAGAACATGAGGAGCTTGGGGAGGAGCTTCTTGTTGCTCATTCTCCCTCACATTCTGTCTAGCATAAGCTCTTCTAGTAGCCATATCCTATAAAGAATCAAATAAGGATTAGGAGATAGACCTTATATAGTTAAACTTTATTGCATGACTTAAAAGTAATGAAAGAAGTGGAGTTTCCTAAACATCTTGTAGACTCTCATTCATATATGTGGCACGCTTCACACTTATGAGCAAGACTCTACTTGACGTGGCTTATGAAACATCCTAGGAAAATTCTAAACCTTGTGCTCTGATTACCATGTTTGTCACGACCAAGGGGTACCCCCTAGATGTAACATGACGTATAGAACCCCGAAAGATCCCATACAAGCCACTTTAGAAAAATAAGAGTAAAACAATAGTCCAAGTCCAATAGTTTTTATAAAAGAAAAGTGGAAGTCTAAAACACTTGTCTCAATATAGCCATCTAGTACAATAGAATGAAATTGGGTCTAGCCCATACAACGTGTCCAAAAGTGAAATACATGAAAGAAACTATAACAATGAAATTCCATCCTCAAAGCATGAGGACTCACAAAAGCTCAGAAATCTAGATATCAACCACTAACCACGAAACTGAGAAACCTGACTGTCGGACCCTACATTTGGGGAAATGTAGGCAAGAGTATGCGTTAGTACAAAACAGTGTACCAAGTATGATAGCTATGCATAAAACATTTAAATCATGATAAAAGGGACATTTCATGACATGCAATTGACCAAGCTAAAACATGATTTAAAAGGGTTAGAAAACATAAGTCTTAAAACATGGTCAATTCAAGCTGACATCATTAAATCCTTTGAACACATATGAGATACTTCTTGAAGTAACCTTAGCTCATTATTAATGTGGGGAATTAGCCTTAACCAACATAGAGACCATGTGAGCTATAACATGATCCCCCGGTGTCTCCCACACTGAAAAGAGTTGTCCTACTTGCCAAGGTAAGGACCATGAACTTCTAGCTTAAGTGGATCCACTAGCTAATGTCTATCTAGACAATCATCCTATGGTGGCACATAGGTAAGGGATATAGAGATTGGTTCTAGAAACCCGACTTCTACTAACGGGAGAGCTTCCATCTCAATATCCTCTCGGTGCTAAGCATAAATCATACGGAATAGTTATTTCTTCTTGTTCTTATTATCCATGGAACGACATGTAATCTTGCCAATCCAAGCTAACTCTTAATCCATGGAAGGGTATCTTTAAATAACCAATCCAAGCTAGGTTCATTAGGATAACTCTTAATCTTTGATTCAATTAGGTAAGAAAACCTTTCAACCTTAGAATCCTTTACTATGTGAGAAAACCTTTCACATCTTGCTTTCATGGGTTTATGAGAACAATCGTTTCAACAACACAACAACAACATCTTCATTGATACTTTACTCTCAAAGCATCCTTAAAATATTTTCATATATTTCATAAGAACATGCATAATCTCATAATATACCTTTCAAGGCTCAAAACCTACTTTCAATCAACAACATTTAGAAAACATGGGTTAGATATGAATTTCATCATAAATTCATGTAAAGCTAGCAATACATGCTTTATTTCATAAAACTCTTTCTTTATAATAAAAATCTCATATCATATGATTCATAACTTGAAAACATAGGGATTACATGGGTTCATAGGGAAAATCATCATAAAATCATAGTATTTCATCAATTCATATATAAGAGATTATAATCCAATCATCTAAATCTATAATCAAGAGAACCTATGACAATTGGAGAGAATCCTAACTCAATTAGGTATTTCTAACTTTGAAAATAGATAAATTTACGAACTCCATGAATGGAAGGAATCCATGGATGAGAAATATCATACCTCAAAGGCAAATGCTTATCTTCAATGGTGAAAATTGAGGTTTGTCTTGAAACCCTAGGTTGAATCCTTTTTCTTCTTCAAGTTTATAGAGAGACAAATATTTTTTAGAGAGTTCTTCTTTTTGGTGAATTGAAAGAATGATTTCTATTGGGAAATTTGGGGGTTAAAATACTTATGTAGGGGTCTTAGTGAAGGGCAAAACGACTTAGTAGGTTAACTGCCCCTTAAGCTTAACTGCCAGCCATGACCCACGACTCGAGACTGACGGACCGTGAACTGACCAACGGTCTGTCCTGCACACTCGTTAGTAGGTTCTGAGAGTTTGGCCTGGACCTACGGCACCTGGACCACGGACCGTGGACCCACCGATGGTCCGTAGGTCCAGTCGTGGTTCCTGCCTGGACAACTTTTGGGGTGGCCTATCCACGGACCCACCTACGGTCCGTGGTCCAACCCACAGGCTGTGCTTGGCCTTCGTGGATGGCACCTACGAATCCTGAAATTTGCTATGGTGCCCTCTTTCATATGCGGGGTGTTATAATCTCTCAATGACATCATCCTCAAAGAAGGGAAAAACCTTATATAGAACGCATCATTCTACCATGTCGGACACTCCCATCACAAATTTATTCATCTTAGCCCTTGAATATGCCACCATAGTTGGAAGGTACTTTGATAGTTGGTTGAACTTTAGAGTATACTCCCTCACACTCATACTTCCTTGACGAAGGTTAATAAACTCTTGCATCCTAGCCTCCCTCAACTCAAGGGGAAAAAACTTATCAAGAAACGCCAATTTAAATACTTCCCACTCTACGAGACCCGCTCCTACCGGCCTCCCCTCCTTCCATTGATTATACCACACTTGAGCAACACCTTTCAATTGGTAAGCAGCTAACTCTGCCTTCTCTACCGGAGTCACCCCCATAATAGCAAGTACCTTATAGACCTCATCGACAAATTCTTGAGGATCTTACTCAACTTTGGACCCATAAAATTTTGAAGGGTTCATTCTCATAAAGTCCCTCACTTTTGACGTCGTTGTGCCGACATTTGGGTTCACGGGGGCTACCACCTCTCAATTGGCTTGGTCCTTCACGGCTTGAGCCAACACTTGAAAAGCCATCCTTATCTCCACATTAGTCACATTCTCACCCAAAGGGTCAATCGGAGCTTGTGGAGCTTGTGGAGGAGCCTCTTGATCGACATAGCCTTCCTCACTCCATCTAGCATTAGCCCTTGTAGTAGCCATATCCTAAAGACCATTGGGGTTAGGATTAGGAGAAAGACCTTATAGAGTTAAACTCTATCACACGAATTAGAGTGATGAAGAAGTGAGATTTCCTAATAATCTAATAGCTTCTAATTCATAAATGTGGCGCGCTTCACACTTATGAATAAGACTCTACTAGACGTGGTTTTGAGACATCCTAGAATCATTCTAAACCTTGTGCTCTGATAACCAAGTTTGTCACGACCCAGGGGTACCCCTAGATGTAACAAGACGCCGAGAGGCCTCATACAAGCCACTTAGCATATCATAACATAAAGTAAATAGAAATGATGCGGAAATCTAAAATATTTTCCATACAATCAAAATCTTTTCTAAAATGAGCGGAAGTATATTACACCTTTGTCTCAAATCATCTAGTACATTAAAATCTTTTGGACGCAGCCCATACAATAGTTCTAAACATAAAAGAAAGACATAAGAACATGATGGCTATCTCCTCGAATACTATGAGGACTCACCAAAACTTCAACTCCTTGCTTCAACTAAGAACCTAGCCACGGGGATGGAAGTCAATATGGCCGGACCTTACATCTGATAAGAATGTAGGCAAGAGTATGCGTTAGTACACAGATGTACTAAATATAATACCTAGCATAAATCATCGACATAGGCATGACATAAGCTTTAGTCAACATAAGACATAATCCATAAATATAAGAGGTAACAACATAGTCATAAGCATAGTCAATACTTAGATCATCATAATCTAAGAGGAACACTTCATAAGTAACCTCAAAGCATACACAATCAAGGCATGGATAAGACCCCATAAATCTCACCCATACTAAGTAGACCACCTTAGGCCATTATTTATGTTCATCATCTTTTGTTCTCATCTTAAGCTTATCTCTCATAGACAAGGGGAATCACCTCTAGATTTCATAGAAAATACATCATCTTACACTTTACCTCCTTGAGGTTCAAAACTTTCTTTCAATCATCACATCTAGAATTCAAGCGTTAGAGATGGATTTCATTACAACCCATGTGATTCTATCAGTTCATGCATATAATCATTCATAAGGTGGATTAGGTGGGTAAAGTCCTCCCACAACAACACTATCTACTACTCTACCATTATCATATAAGCTTCACTCTTAAAGCCTTAACATTCATATATCATCACATTAGCTTTACTCTCAAGCCCTAGTAATTCATCGATTCATATCTATATGCCCTAATCTCAAGCAATCTATTGTACATATCATCAATCTTAGAATATTATCTCTAAATCCTCAATTTCCCCCTTCAAGGCACAAAACCCACTTACTTCAATTTTATCATTATAGACATGGGTTAGGCATGTAAACATGTAATTTCATCTTAAAACATGATTTACCACTAATTTAATGATAAACAATCATTATTCACTCAATTGGATCAATATACATCAATACCCATAATATTGGAAGAAACCCTAACTAGAATTGGGGATTTCATCTTCATAATTTGGGAAAACAAGGGAAATCCATGGATGAAGAGCTATCATGTATTAGTCACAATTCCTTAAAAATCTTGGAGATTGGGTGCCTTGATCTTGACCTAGCTTCAAACTCTATCTTCTTCTTCAAATTCTAGAGAGAGAAATATTTGAGAGGATGAACTTGGGGATTCTTTTTGGGTTTTGGAAATAATGTCTTAATTGGTGAGTTTTGGAAATAATGTCTTAATTGGTGAGTTTGAGAGGATGAACTTGGGGATTCTTTTTGGGCTAGGCTACCATGTCTTGGCCTCCAAGAAGTGAAGGCATCTCCATGAGCCTTCCCACGATCTGTGGTCTTCACCACTGGCCGTGAAGTGGCTCGTGAAGAAGAGCCATCTTGGGCAGCCTCAAGGTAGCTACTGTCTTAGCCACCACGGACCACTCCATGGGCCGTGGTCCTCACCACTGGCCGTGGTGGTGGTCGTGAAGATGGACAGTGCCTTGGCAAGCTTGGGACAGCCTTGTCCCTTGGCTTGGCCCCTGCCCCTTTTACCTTGGATCTTGTCCGTTTGCCTTGGCTCTTGCTGCCCTCATACTTAGCGCTAGTTGGCCTACTAGACTACGGGGTGTTACATTAACCTCAGCTGGAGCCATTCTAAGAGGTGGAATGGAGATAGGTTGGGTATCTGGAAGAAGGTAAATTCCAAAGTTTATTTCCCTTTTGGGAGGAACTCTGAAAAGATCTTTGGGAAACACTTTGGAGAACACATTCACTATAAAATTGACTGAATAGTTGGGGTTTCAAAATTGGTATCCCTAACCCAAACTAGGTGATAGATATTACCTTAAGAAATCATCTTTCTAGCCTTGAGGCATGAGATAAACTAACCTATAAGCACTAAACTACTACCCTTCCATTCAATGTCTAGGTCATTCCAAAACTGAAATTTAACGATTCTAGTTCTACACTCGATTTTGGCATAAGAAGCATGAAGAAACTCCATACTAAGAATAACATCAAAATCAAGCATGCCTAACTCTACTAGATCAACCTAGGTGATTTTCTTTAAAATCACGACTCGATAATTTCTGAAAACCCATTTAACTAAAACTGATTCACCGACAGGAGTAGAGACTAAGAAGTGTTCTGAGAAGATTTCATGGATGATATCGAATTTCATAGAAACATAAAGATTCATGAAGGAACGTATGGATTTTGGGTCTAACAAGGCATAACCATCGAACTAGAAGAGTTTTAACATACCAATGACCACATTAAGGGAATCCTTCTGATCCTATTAGGTCTGAGGAGCATCAAACATATTTTGATGCTCTTCACTACCAGTGCTAGATAAAGTATCCTACTAATTCGAGAAACCTGATGAAGCAATAACATGAGTCTCCTTTCAAACCTCTCTACCCTTGCTAGGAACCGATAGGCAATCCCTCAATCTGTGACCAGTCTTATCACATCCATAACATCTATCAGTAATGGCCAAACACTCTTACGGATGACTCTTTCCACACTTCTAACATGTGGGGAATATCCGCTAGAGACACTACTCAGAGACTTATAGTTTGGCACCATATCTTTGTTGAACTTTAGGCACTGATATGTTGGAGAGACTGGACTCATTTGAGGCTTTTTAGTTCACCAAATAGTGTCCTCAATGACATTTGATGTCTTTTTGTGATGCTAAAGTATTGATTTGTAGCGAAAGAGTCCAAGGACATGACAATGACAAAATCACTCAAAAAAGCAAAAAACATAGAAAAAATAAAGAAAAAGTGAAGTTGATGCTTGCCAAGAGAGATCGGTGATTCGCCAAAGTGGACACACCTTGCTTAATACAATTGAGACTTCTATTGAAAAGTTTAAAGCAGATCGGCAAGAAAGGAAGCAGAACAGCGACTCACCAACTCAGTAGATGAAGTATGATTCAATAGCTAAAATGTTTTGAAAGTTCTACAAAAAATTGATAAACAATTTGGCGAGCATGGAGACAAATCAGTGACTTGAAGAACGTGGAAAGATAACTCTTTCGGGCTCACCATAGGTGTGAAACACCTAAATCTCTAACATTAATGTAAAAAGGCAAGAAACTAATGAAATTGGTGACTCACCGAGTGACTCGACGATCCCGACTAATCTCGCCAAGTGAATATCGAAGTACAAATTTTTCCATCTTTTAGGGAAGTATTAAAGGGATTTATGAGAGAGAAAAATGATATTCCAGCTATCTAAAATCAAAGTAGTGATGGGGGTCAATTTGCACTCATTTGAGGCTCTTTTGTTATGCTTTTATGGAATTCAAGTACAGAAAGAGGCAAATTACTAATTGTATTGTGCTGATTTCAGGTAATGTTTTCTTGGAATAAACATGATTAGAAAGAGTGGAAAAAAGGACCTAAAACTTGTAGAAAATTTTTCTCTGATGTCGCACATATGAAGGGAAGTTTGCTTCTGTAAACAGTCAACAGAGCGCTTAAGCGACCATGCATGAGTCACTTTTGTGAATTGGCCAAAAAGGTGGGGCTCGCTTTAGTGGTAGGATCATCACTATTCTGACGTCTACTTTTGCAAACTCCTTGCTAGTTTAGCGAGGCCCAATTGTCTAGAAAGCGGTACAATTGGAATTTCACAAAAGTCTGAAGATAAATATTACTAAGAATTCCATTATTTATTATTGAATCTGATTTTTTTAGTTTTAGAGTCTTAGATTGAAATTAAATAGTTTTGGATTGAGACGTTGAATGCAAGATTTCGGGCTAGAAATAGACAATTCCTTTGGATTTTTGATTTCTCATCTTAGTTCTTTTTGTAGTTGATTCCATGCTTCTATTCATGAAATGGGTTTAATCTTAATTTCATTTTTTCATTGATGATTATAGAGTGCACGCTCATATCTAGATGTGTCGGAGATTTTGACTCATTTACGGCTTAATATTCAATATTTTACTGTCCTTAATGCCTATTTTATGTTCTAAACGGATGTTTAAATGTTAATTTAAAGCAATGAAGGCAAAAGAGGAAGGAAAGTACATTACCGGGAAAAAAGAGCGAAAAAGCTGAAAAAGTTGAAGAAAAGAAAGACTTATGATTGCCAAAGCCACTCGACGACTAGTCGAGTGGCTTTTCAGCTCAACAAAAGTTACAATAGGCCAGCCCAGGGAAAAAACCCAACTCGACGATGGAATGTGTAAGTCGGGGAGGCGCTGACTGGTGATGACTCTGAGATTTCAACTCATTTAGGGCATTGTTTTGATAGTATAAGTGTCCTCAAATGCCTAATTTGTGCTCTAAAGTGATGTTAAAGTGTTAATTTGCAGTTATGAAGGTTAAGGAGAAAGGCAAGGACATGACCGAACAAAAAGGAACTAAAAAGCTAAAGAAGTGAAGAAAAGTGATCCAGGTGATCGTCAAGACCACTCGGTGCACCGCCGAGTGGCTCTTTAGCTCGCCCAAAGTTCCAACATGCCAGTCCTGGGGAAGAATCAAGTTGGCGACAGAAATGGGCAGTCAACGAATAACCGATCGACTCCGCGATGGAAACTTTGATCGCCCAAAGTTACAGGACGTGGGATGCTAAGGAACAATGCAAAATGGCGATGGAAGGGAGTAGAAGGAGGATCACCGAACCACTCGGTGAGGCGCAACTTATTCCGCCGATTGGACTTTCAGCCGAAAACGCAGGCAACTATAAATAGGAATTTAAAAAAAGTTCTCAGACAGTTCTAATCCCCATGTTTTAGAATTAGAGTTCTCTCTTAGTTTTTCAGTTGTTATTATAAACTTTGAGGATTTCTAAGATTAACTTTAGGGATTTGCAAGTGGGTTTTTGAATTTAACCATTTTGGAACATTGTAAAGGCTTGGAAACTCTTACCTAGCTGATGGCCAATCGAGTTGGTAACTTTTTTTTACCTTTGTATGATTCTTAGCTAAAAACACAATTCTTGGGGTTTGATCATGTGATTAAGGGCTGAATTAGCTTATGGCTATTGTTATTCACTGATTATAATGCTTAATTGAAGTGAGTTTTATCATTACCTGTGTATGATTATATGAATTGTAGTTGCAAATGCAATTCTAGTATGGAGTTCTGGGCTTGCTTGAGAGAAAAGTTTTAGAATTAAAGATTTCAATTAATGATTGTAGTCATCGGGTTGATATGGGTTTAGCTCGAAAGAGTAAATACTAAATCCGATTCTACCCATTTAGCTCGATAGAGTGGATGAATTATGGTGTCAGTTGTTCTTATATGCGAAGCTTGTTGATGTTCGAAAGAAATCACTTGAATCGGGGTAGTTGTTCGAGAGAAAACTATCTTACTTATAGTCTTACCTACCCATTGATAATTAGTTATTTGTTAGTAATTTCAATTACCCGTACAGTGAAATTTTCCTATAATTGATCACATCGCGAGAATTCCTCTATATATTATTATTTTCCTCGTGTTTAATTGTGTTGTAGCTGCTAATTGAAAAACCAAAACCCCATCTGACATTCGTTGTCACACCTTTAGATTTATTTACATGTTTGGGATAATTTACATTCCTATAACCGAATCTATCATGTTATAACTTCATAACTGAATTTAAGCATGTACCGCTCCCTGTGGGTTCGACCCCAACTCTTCATTGGATTTTATACTGATTAACGATCGTCTACACCTAGAATTGGATGAGTTGTATTTGAGACGTCTATCAAAATGGCACCGCTGTCGGGGAGTGGTGTTGTTTAGAATTCTATTATAGAAGTTTGAATTGTGATCTTTTTGTGTTATAGTTGAATCGAATTACTTTGTTTTTGTTTGTATTGGCTGTGTTGAACAGAAGAAGAAATGAGCGTGAATGGGAGAAATGGTAGCCAAATTGGCCACCCAGATGATATAGGGAATTTGAATGATTTTAACGACCCTATCCAATTGGGTGGTGTGAGGGCTATACGTCTAACTCCTGCTGAAGGGAACACTATTTTTCACATCACTAGCACAATGCTTCAGCTCCTACAATTGAAAGGATTCTTTGGAGGGATAGCTCATGAGGATCCCCATAAGCACATTCGGAATTTCGTTGACGTTTGTGGACCGTTCTTGTTCAAAAATATTTCTCAAGAATCGGTCTGTGTTTGATTATTTCCATTCTCTTTGATGGGAGAAGACACGAATTGGTTGGCTGATCTTCCGAGAAACTCCATTACTACTTGGGATGAGTTGACCGCAACTTTCTACGTGAGGTACTTTCCCCCTTCAAGGATGATGACGTTAAGGGATAGCATTCAAGGCTACAAACGCTTGGAAGGTGAACCAATCCACGAGACGTGGCTGAGGTTTCAAAAGCTATTACTCTAGTGCCCAACATATGGGCTTCCCCACAATGTCTTGTTGCAATACTTTTACAGGAGCCTTGACTTGGTGAACAAAGGGGTTGCTAACCAACTTGTTCCCGGTGGTATAATGCAACAGCCTTGGGAGGTCGCATCGCTGTCGCATCTCAACTCCTAGATCAAATGACCAAAATCAATAGAGCATGGTACACTCATGAGGACCAAGTGTCTCCTCTCACCTTTAGAATGACAAAAGAGCATATCGAGAAGGATCAAGAGAATACATGGCAAAAATGATGACCCAGCTGGACGTATTGTCAAAAAATGTGATAGGTAGTGGGTTGAATATTGTAAATGTTGTGGGTGTTGGTGTAACAAACCCCGAGGAGGCACAATTTGAAGCGTTGTACAACGAGGAAGTGAAATTTCTTACAAATCAAGGAGGAGGTTTTCGTCAAAACTATCCAAGGCCGGGTGGAAATCTGGGTTGGAACAGAGATAACAGATGGAGATATCGTAATAGAGAATGGGGTGATTGTAACGCCACTTGGAAGGAAAGAGAGGGTGACAAGGATAGGTACATCCCACCTCATGAGCGTTAGAAGCCCAAGGAACCAAGGGCTGACTCGGAGAATGTCCGTACGGAAGACATGCTCTCACGCATTCTGAATAAGGTAGGGCGGTCGGAAAAAGTCTTGAAAGAAATGAAAGAAGACATTTCTACTCTAAATCAGATGGTCACCTCACATTCAGTGTCAATCAAGCAATTGGAGACACAAATGGGTCAAATCTCGACTCATTTGAATCCAAGGCCAAAAGGAGGGTTGCCTAGTGACACAATGGCATATCCAAAAAATGAAGTTTGAGTTGGTATCTCTATCGTGCCACGGCGTTAAATAAGGCACTTCTTGGGAAGCAATACAAGTCTTTGATCTTTTAATTTTTTTTTTGAATAACGGGTGTTAATTTTGAAGGTTGAAAAGTGAAAAGTATTGGAAAATGGGCAATTAGGCGAGCCAAAAGTCCAGTCGGCAACTCGCCGAAGAGGTCGGCGAGCCCGACTTGGACCGTCGTTGAAACCAACCAGCTTGATGAGGAATTCTGTAAAACTCGGCTAGACAAAAGCTCAGTCGGTGACTCGCCGAACTGGTCGGTGACCCCGACTTTGCCCGCTGTTTGAACCCCCAGAGGGCTGGGAGTTCTATAAAACTCGATGAGCCAAAGCACCACTCGGTGCATCGTCGAGTGGGTCGGCGGGCACGACTTACTCCGCCGACTGGCGCGTGAACTGAAATGTTTCAAAGGGCCAAACGGGTTTAAATTCAAAAAAATCCTTCGTTTTCTCTAATTTACCACTCTCATACTCTCACCCCAAGAATATATTTTTCATATTTTCACATTTTTACTTTCTTTTCATTGGGATCTTTGCTCGGGATTGTGGAATTTCTTTGTTGTCTAGCATTACAAAGTCTTTTTCAGCATAAAGTTTGGTTTTTCGAACCCCGAACTCTATTTGTGGTTGAACTAAAATGAAATTGGTATTTTTTTGTTGAATAGTGTTTGGTAATCATCGTGTGATTGTTTGTTTGCCTATTTTTTAGTGAAATAGTAATTATTCAGCGTTTAATCATGATTCCCGTGTCTTTGCTTGTTGAAATCAAGTCGAAATTATTGGGTTGTGCTAAATTTATGTTGGGTCTAGCGGGGTGATGTTTGAGTATCGCCAGATTGTGCAAAATGTCATAGTTTGCCCGATGATAGAGTGGTTGACGTCATTCTTAAGGACGAAAGATGTCAAATACCCAATTTTTGCCAAATCGGGGGAAGTCTGAGTACCCTGAAGGCATGGGTTGTAACACCCGGAAAACTAGTAGACTAAACTAGAGCTTTACATGAAGGTTTTAGTGTTTGATATGAGGGTTAAAATCATAAAATGACTTCCCGAACTTAGAATGAAGGTTTTAGGGGTTAAATGTCAAGGTACGACTCCCTGACCAACCAAAGGGTTCCTTGAGGAGGACCCCAAAACAGGCCCTAAATCTGCCCTAAGGCAGTGACCCACGATGGGGACTCATGCCCCGTGGGTCCACCCACGCCCCGTGGGGGAGGGTCGTGGGTCAAGACCTTGAAGTTAAGCTCAAGTACTCCACCCACGAAGGACCTGTATGGTCCGTAGACCCACCCACAGTCCGTGGGTCGGGGTCTCGTGGGTGGGGTCAGTTTTGGTTTTTTAGTTTTTAAGTTAGGGGTTAGGGAAGATTCTAGAATTAATTAGTTATTAAGTATGGTCGGTTTATCAGTAATTAGGCCACCTATATAAAGCTATTAGACCATTAATTAGATGATTCAAAATCATTATTTCAGATTCACAAAAGAGACCCAATTCCCTCCAAAAATCCTTTCTCTAGAATGTGAATAAGAAGAAGAAGAGAAGGAAGCGAGGGCACTTCCTCCATTGTTGCAAGCTATTGTGAGGGCTTTGAATCAAAGTATGATAGCTTATTCATCTATGGATTCTTCCATCCTTAGAGCCCCCTAGATTTCCCCCAATTGTGAAGAAAAAACCTCAATCTAAGCTAGGGTTTCTTCCTATGTTGTGGGTAGTGTTGAGTATGATTCCAATTGAGTGGATAGTACTTGTTTATGATTGATTTAATATTGAATCATGATATATTGATGATATTATATTTTTCCATGGTTAACCCTAGTCTAATTGATGAAATTGATATCATGTGGGTTTATGCCATGAAAGGTGAAATTGAGGATTCATAGGTGATCTTCTAGAATTGATGTTATGAGTATCAATTGTTCTAGAATAGGAACATATAGACACGAATTGAATTAGATTAAAGGTTATATGATGGATCTTGACTAGTAATGAATGAGATTGAGTCTTTATGATGAATTATGAATAGAATTGCCTAAAGAAGAAGCTTGTGACTTGAATGTCTTGTGATCTAGATATGTATGATGATAGAATGAAGTAAAGCTTTGAGAGTAAGGCTTGTAGTCATGAATCTTGATCACAAGGGTTTTGAGAGTAAACCTAATTTGATGAGTTATGTATGCTAAGGCTTTGAGAGTAAACTATATATGTGAATAGAAGTCTAATAGGTAGAATTGTGGTGAAAGGCCTATAATCACCTAACCTAACTTATGATTGGTAGAATGTATAAAGTGATAGAATCACCTGAACATGGTTTGATTGTCAAGGACATTCTTCCATGAGACATGAATGTTAAGCAAGTCTTAATAGTGAATCTAGGGGTGTTTGCTTGACCCCTAGTGGATATTGACAATGAGATGGAGTGTCACACAAGGTAGGGTTCGGGCTCCAAGGTGAGAGGAGAACCACACCTAGTTGATGTGAGGACTATCCAAGTTAAAGGGGGAACTCTTACATAGTAGAGTGCGGGTTTTCCCAAAGTTAGGTCTCATGAAATGGAAGCCTTCACATAGTGGAGTTAGGGTTTCTAGTAGCAATCTTTGTATCCAATGAACTAAGACATACTTGAAGAAGTATCTCCAAATCATCAAAAGCATCAATGGACTTAGACATGTTTAAGGAAGTATCTCATAGGGTACATCTTAATAATTAACCTAGACATGCTTAAAGAAGTATTTCATAGGGTTTAACCTAATAATGAGCTAAGATGTGCTTAAGGAAGTATCTCATAGTGTTCTGAGGTTTAAAGAGAGGGACTACTTTCCAACCAAGAAGTATAAGAATGAGGACCTAAAGGAATACTTAGTGTGGGTAGGATTATGGGGTCTTATTCATGTATTGCACAAGTATGACTTATGGTTACCTAAGAAGTGTTTCTCTTGTAGGATGTATGTTTAGATGGATTGTTGCTCAAGTTTCCTTCCATGTTATGATTGACTAAAGTTGAGAGATTCCCTTGTTTATGAGAAGTAAGTTAATGATGAGATTAAAAGATGATAAAGAAGTATGATGGCCTAAAAGAGGTGCTTAGCCTAGGTGGGATTATGGGGTCTCATCTATGCATTGCACAAGTATAACTTATAGGTTACTTATGAAGTTCTCTTATGTGAAGATTCTCTTGTTTGTGAGATGTAAGCTAAGGATATGACCATAAGATGGTAAGTATGAATATGATGACCAAAGGGGATACTTAGTATGAATGGTTGACTAATGCTTATATGATGATATGAGTGAGTAAGGGTTGACTAATGCTTATATGATGCCTATGTTGGAGACTTTGCTTATGAATATGATATTGTCTCTTATGCTTATAGTTTATGTTTCATGAAGTTATTCTTACAATTATGGCATATGGCTTATGTTGACTAACCCTTATGTTATGCTCTTATCATGTTATGCTAGCTATCATATTTAATATTTTTGTACTAACGCATACTTTTGCCTACATTCTAATCAAATGTAGGGTTCGGTGATTTGAGGTCCATTCTTGAGGATAGGTTTCTAAGAAGCAAAGGAGTTGAAGATTTGGTGAGTCCTCATAGCTTCTAGGATGTGATCACCTTTCCCTTTATGTCATTTTCCTTATGTTTTAGACTTTTGTATGGGCTGCGTCCAAAAGTTTTATTCAACTCAAGTATAGATGATTTGAGACAAAGTGTAGTAAGACTTCCGCTTGCGTTTTATAAAGACATCGATTGTATGGATAATGTTTTAAAATTTTCGTGCTTTTCTATTATCTTATGTTATGATATTCTAAGGGCTTGTATGAGACCCCTTCAGGGTCAAGTACGCCATGTTACATCTAGGGTGTACCCCTGGGTCGTGACATGGGTAGTATGGGTCTTGATTTAATTTCATAGTGTAAGTGTTTAATTTTGATTTCGTGGGCTGCGGGTTCAATTTTGAAGAATGGGGTGAGAAACTGTCACGTGGGGCCGTTTGGCGAGATGAGTCGAGCTCGCCGAATGGTTCACCTAAGTTCCCCTACCTAGATCACCCTTAATTTCCATAAAATGTTGAGTTTGATTCTGTAACTTTTGGCGATAGGCCTGAGTACGCTGAAAGTACTTCTTTATCGCCCTTCTGCGCCCCTAATTCCTACAAATACACTGTAACTTTTTGGCGAGCTACTTTTAGTTCACCGTTAAGTGTCGACGATCCGCCGAAAGGCCCTGGACATCACCGACCATCTTTGTGTTTTTGAATTTTTTATGCTGGAACTTTCGACGAGCCCGACTTGGCTCACCAAAGTGATTCGGTGACTCGCCTACCGGTTCGGCGAGTCTTCCTGCAGTTATTTTTCTGAAGGGTTTACTAAATTTTTCTAACACTTTTCATGTTGTTTTGCAGGAATGACTAGACCCAAAGTTTCAGGAATAGCATGCCGCCTCGAAAGCGGGCACGAGGAGTCATCATCAATGAGGATGCAGTTGCATCCAGAGCAAAGGCAACAAAACTACCTCCAAAGGGAGGCGAAGGCAAGGGTAAGGTGCCCGTAGTTGTGCCTCCTGACGAGGCAAGCTCAGACAGTGAGGGGGTCTACGAGGCTCACCTCACCACATCAGATAGTGAGTGGGAATCACAGAGTGATTCTCAGACTCCTATCTTTGAGCCTAAAGATGATCAGTTAATTGAGGCCAGGATATCGGAGCTAAGCTCCAAGGCGATGAACGATCCATCTAGGATCCCAATACCTCCGACACAGACAGTGGTACAGGCACCCCCTATGTAGGGTCCTCCTCCCCGGTCACTCAACCGACTAAAGGCTGAGATGACCATACTAGAGGAGAAGAGAATGTGTACCGATGGTGTGGTGGACATACATACAGAGGTGTGGGACACTCTCAGGTACAACAGATTCTAAGTTTTCACCAAACCCCATGGGCCATACATTCCTTCTTGGGTTCGGGAGTTCTACTCATCTTACGGTGACTTGGTGCCTCCGGGGAATAAGAAGGCTAGTGCCTTCAAGCCGGTGGACTTTGTGGTGGTCTGAGGAATGAAGGTTAAATGCAGCAGCAATGAAATAAATATTTTGTTTGGGCGTTCTTCCGACTTCATACATGACTACTAGAGTATGATCACGACAAAGACTCTGGATGACCTAAAGGGTTGGCTGGCCCCCCTTCTCTCCGATATCACCCCGAGATGGATTGAGGCCAGAACGCCGATAGAGAGAAGGATATCAATGTGGCTGCTAGATATTGGTTTGGGCTTATCAGCAGCACGATAATGCCATCCCAGAATGAGTCTATCCTTCGCTACCAAAAGGTGGCCTGTCTTGGGTCCATCATTGCTAGGAAGCAGCTAAATTTGGGTATGATTATTTAGTTGGAGATGGCCATGAGGGCCAAGAAGCGCCAGATGTCTCTCCCATTTCTGGTGTTGATCACCAAGCTGTGTCGACGGGCCCGAGTTCCATGAGATGAGAATAAAGATGTCGAGGTTACACCCACATCTTCTACCATTTTTCGGGGGGTTGGTCGAATTATAGCTTCGATTAGCGTTTATTTTGTTATTTGTCATATTTGACTAAATGTCTTAGAATATAGTTCTTGTTTTGTAGGAGTTTTGTTGATTATTTCATTTATGTCATTTTCCATATTCCTTAAATGTTTTACATCTTGAGTTCTTAAGTACAATTCTAGGTGTAGTTTTATTAGACACTGTAGTGTATCTATTTCCTTTTTTATTTCGATCCATTACTGTAAATATTCTTCGTTTATCATTATATGTTATA